>QANX01006047.1:0-30047 GCA_003254975.1 Ochetophila trinervis
AGATATGCAAATTAAAACCCAAAAAAAAAAAAGCTAATTAAATATAAATTTCCGTAGTTACCGAGCGATGTGAGAAATGAAAGACTCCAATTCCAAGCGAGAAGATCCACCTGGAGACATAGAGTGGCGAAGTGCAAGCCCCAATTCCGCAGCCCTCTTCCTGATCTCATCCCCCTGTTCGGAGCTCATAAGCTTCCTGACGCCATTCGCAACCGCTGACGCAGTCACCGCAGCCTCCTCTCCGGCCCAGTCTCTCAGAGCAATGCCTGTCTTGAGGAATTCGGTGACCAGAACGGCGTTCCTGGGCTGGTCGGAGTGCATAGGCCAGGCTGCGATGGGGACGCCCATGGTGATGCTTTCGATGCACGAGTTCCAACCGCAGTGGCTCATGAAGCCTCCAGTCGAAGAGTGGCCTAGGATTTCCAGCTGTGGGGCCCACTCTCTCACCACTATCCCCACTCTTTTCACCCTCTCTTCGTACCCCTTCGGGAGCTCCATTGATTTCCTCGATTCGGCCGATCCATTGTCAACGAACACGTCTCCTCTGTCTGCTTCCCTCAGTGCCCAGATGAACTTTTGCCTGCTCTGCTCCAATCCAAATGCAATCTCTTTGATCTGCTCCTCCGCTAAGGCCGTCGATGTTCCGAAGCACACGTACATCACGGATTTCGGAGCTTGCTTATCCAGCCAATCCAAGCACTGCTTCCTCCTATTTCCTAAATGCTGGTTCTCTAATATCGGGTTGAACGGCCCGATTGCCCAATTCTTGCTGGCTTTGGTACCCATCGTTCTGTCCAGCAAATCCATGTACGGCTTCTCTATCACCCTGCTGGTGTTGAATAAGCACCCGGATTTGAAACTCTGGCACTCGTGCTGCGAAGCTATGAAATCCAAGAACTCGGCCGAGAAGCACCTTTCTAAAGAAGGAATAATATGGTGTGGGATGTTATTATTGTTGTTGTTATTAGCGCAGTATTGCAGAGATTGTTTTCCCATTGATTCGCAGAAATAGAAGGACATGGCGAATGCGGAGACGCTGTGGAAAATGTAGGACTCGGCGTTGGGTAAGGAGACGAAATCTTGGACGACGGACGACATGAGAGAGTCGTGGATAACAGCCACCCTCTCAGTGTTCGACGAAAGCTCTCGGAGAAGAGCTCGGATTGGTTTGCGGAGATGGCGGGTGGCTTCGAAGAGAGGCTGGAGATGACAAGGGAATTTGGTGGTGTTTTGGTTGGGATCAGGAAGAGGGGAAGGGAAAGAAGGGATCGAGAAGTCGTGGAAATGGATACCGGCGAAGGAAGATGGGTTGCAGCCGTGGACTCGGAGCATGGCTTGGCGGTTGTGAGTGGCGGTGCCGACGAAATGGACGGGAATGTTGTAGGCTGAGAGAAGACGAGAGAGATGGAGGAGCTGGTTCAGATGGCCTTGCATTGGCAATGGAACAACGACCACTACCACTTGCTGGGTTTGCTTTCTAATTCCATGGTTATTAGCCATGTCGATGTCGATGAGCTGTGGTGTGGAATTTTATTTATTTATAGGGAAAATACTGAAAACATCAAAAAGGGACTTCAATTTAATTCAATGCTTTGTTTGATTTTTAGTGAAAAATATTTAAAACTTCAATGTCGACTCATTATAATTTTGGTAAATTAAAAATGCATTTTGGTGTGAAAAGGTTTATTTTAATTAATTAGAAATTATATAATGTACCACTGAGCCACCATTTATATACAAACCATGTTTTTTTTTTTTTTTGTTAAAATTATATACAAACCATGTCCTCCTTGTGAATGTCCTAAATAAATTAGTAGGCTTTTTTTTTTTGGTGAATAAATAAATTAGTAGGCTAGATTGGCTATTGCGGTGTTGGTGACAGTTACGCCTCTGACTTCTCTTCTTTCCATTTGTGTCTTTTTTTATATATTTAAACCAGGAGTTTATATACATATATAAATTATTATATTAGGAAAAGAGTTTGATATTAGAATGATTTCACTCTTCTTTTTTAAATCATGTTTTAAGTTGTAATATATAAAATTTAAACTTTTATTTTAATCTCATCGTTCTGGTATGAGAATAACTTCATAATATTAAAATTATTTATTTTATATAAAGAGTTGCTTAGTCTAAAGTCTAAGATTATTTCATGAAATTTCACCCCAAAAAAAGATTATTTCATGAAAAAGGGCTGGATGAGTTGTTGCTAGTTTTTGTTCAAGTAGACGGTTACCGTTCACTTTCTATATATGATTTCTTTTTCTTTTTTGTTTGAATGGTTTTAGGTATGAAATAATGTGTTATATGTGTTTACTATCTTATAAAAAAAATATAATAATGTTACATTTATTTCCCAAATATTTCTTATTTTAGAATACAGAAATTGTTTTTTTTTTTAAAAAAAAAAACAGTATAGTTAAGTATTTTGGTATCTGGCCAAACAATAATCAAACTTTTTGTTTTCGGAAATTAAATGAATCTGGCATATAAAACAATTACAATTTAATAAAAACGTGGCAAATTATATCCAAATTTGTGTAATAACGTAGACTAAATTTGTGACATTGATCTAATAAATTACTGTACATTTTTCGTTCTCTTACTGTTCTTTTGACTGCGAGAAGGTGTTACTTTTGTCCTTCGCATTAACTTTTTTTTTTTGTTGAATTGTCCTTCGCATTAACTCAACGACTATTTTTAACATAAAAAAACTCCCAAAAACTTATACTTTTAAATGTTAATAACTGTTCTCTACTCATGATCAAACTATAATTCATTAACATCATTAGTCTATATCTAGTTCTAAAAAAAATTATATATCGTAATAAATTATTGTGCAGAAGAGGTATTTAATATTCATATCATATTACCATATATACAATCCTGTACATTTTTCGTTCTTTAACTGTTCTTTTGACTGCGAGAGGGTGTTACTTTTGTCCTTCGCATTAACTTTTTTTTTGTTGAATTGTCCTTCGCATTATTAACTCAACGACTATTTTTAACATAAAAAAACTTTCAAAAACTTATACTATCTTCTTTCTTATGTAATTGTTAATAACTGTTCTCTACTCATGATCAAACTATAATTCATTAACATCATTTGTCTATATCTAGTTCTAAAAAAAAATTATATATTCGTAATAAATTATTGTTCCAAAAAGGTATTTAATATTCATATCATATTATTATATATATAATTCTGTTATAAACTCCGAAGTCATTCTCGACAGGAATATATGTCAGTTTTAAAAATTTTCACCCCACTTTCAATTCTCACTCTTCTCCCACCCTACGCGATGCCTTCCCCCTCCTTTTTGCCCCAAATCCACACCCCACTGGGAAGAAAAATGAAAAAACTTCTGGTATTGGGGTTGACTTATCAGGGATGGCTATAAATTTTAATTTCAGAGTTTATAGCAAGATTGACCACACATACATACATACATACATATATATATATATATATATATATATCCAAGATGGATATTTCTTGGCTGATAAATATGGAATGAAGCAATTGATAAATAGCAAATTTTAAAATTTGATGAACCAAAATTACCAGAATTACATCTAATTTCAAGTGACACCCATCATAATTGGGACGACAATCATGAAAAAAAATCATATATAATTTTATTATAATGAACATTTATTTNACGAACATTTATTTTATAGTAAGCATTAAATATTTACGGTCATGAGTGTTGTATATAATTTATTTTTAAAAAACCGTGATTTCTCTTTCTACTTCTCATTTGCTAAGAGGAGTAGCCATATTATATATCTTTCTAATTTCGAACATAATTAAAGGAACGTTTTGTAATTTTATTAAATACACCCGTTTAATTGTATTACAAAGTACAAAAAATGGGAATCGTATTGGTTCAAGAACGGTTAACTGCTATTGTGGACGGTCTCTGTCAAAGTAATCCATAATAGCGGGACACATGTGTGTCAGGGAAATGCCACTTAGACATCTAATAACAATATAATATTTTATTTTATACTTTGAAAGATATTTGGACTTTGTACCCATCTTAATTTATATAACTTTTTTGCTGATTTAATTTATCGGGATCTAATTTATTATGTTTATCCAATGGAGGTAAGATATTACATATACATTGCAAAAATTGTAGCAGTCCACATAAAATCCTATACAAATTATATAATATATATATATAGCTTACTTGTCCAATCCTTATTGGCTTATGCTTGCAATGTGAAACAATATGAGCTCGACATCGATACCCAGCACAGTTAGCTAGTACTAGTCAGCTAGTACTAGTCTAGTGGTTCCAAATCAAAGTTGGAAGTGGTCTTATATATCAATATATGTAATAATAGATGGCGGGTCGTACATTTGTCTCTGTGTTTATCTCTTGTTAGCTAGATAAAGTATAAGGATGTAGATATGTCCTAGCAATAACAAAAAAAAACACAAAAAACAGATGTAGGTATGAGTAGGCACATTAGGAAAGGAACTGCGTGTACGACACTGACAAGAAGTATAAACGCCATTGCTTACAGTCAAACTATTTTATTTTTTGAATAAAAAAAATGTGTCTCCATTAAAAGTGAAATAGAAAAGGAACTGACGTAACTTCTATCGTTCTAAATTTTAGAATTAATTTAAATTAAATTAATTTTTTAAATTTATGATACTATATAAGTTTTTATTAATATATATATAATAATTATTGTATTATTATTAAAAATATATATTTTTTAAATTAAAAATATAATTGTAATTATATATGTATGTAAAAACTGTAATTAAAATTAATTTAAAAAATTATTTGATCATAAAATTTAATATGATATAAAAATTAAAAAAATTATATATAAAATAAATAAATAGATAAAAAAAAATGTCTTAAAATAAAATTAAACCATGTGTCTGTAGCGCTGAGCATGGAGCTATCCACAGCAATAAATAATAACAAAACTAGGCGTATAAAAATTCAAACCATCCTCGGTGGTCTTCAATCACTCACTCATTCAATGCGTTTCAGTGATAGATATACGTGTTCCAGCTTTGTGGGGGACCCATTCCCGATTTACAAGCCCTATGTTCCACGTATGTACGTTGTAAAATTGCTTACTCACCCCCCACTTAATAGCGTCAACGAGCCTTTTTTTTTTTTTTTTAAATAGTTTCTAGCACTTGCAGTACTAATTTATTCATTTAATTATTCACGCACTATTACTTCAATCTATAATTCAACCGTCACACATTATATATGTAAATTACTGCGCAAATAAAAAGACGTAAATAGACAGGTAAGTGTAAAATTTGTCGTTTGGACAGCTCAAATTGTGATGTTCTGGATTTAAAATTTGGTATTAAAATACCTTCTACTTTCCTAATTATCAGAAAGAAGGCAGAATTTGGATCATAAAAAAAAAATCACCACCTGGATCAGAATTTGGATGGCCTAATTATTGTGGCAAATTAATTAGGCAGTGTTTGCCGACAAAATCAGGTGCATGTAAACCAAAAAGACTATAATAAGATGCTTGAATGAATCTGTTAAATCAAAAGTATTCAATTGATTGAGTGCGTTCGTCAAGATTCAAGCCTCGTGGGACCTAAGGCTATTATTATATATAGCTTTTGTTAATCAATTATCTCCAAATTCGAATGTGTTCGGAATATATATATTCATGTGGTTTTTATCAATTGTTAAAAAGGGTTTTTCTTTCATTTATGGTGGGGGACAGTTTGTTCTGTTATTTTTTTTCTACCATAATAAATTGGGTGAAAGAGTTTTCACAAACTAAAAGTAAAAAATAAAAAAAATAAAAAATGATAGTTTATGTTATCCATATCAATTTATTATTTACAACGTAGTTTATGAATTAACATGTTTAATCTATTTAATTTAATTTATTTATGTTAATTTCAAATTAAATGAATGACCAAAGTTATCATTATTAAGAAGATAAACATAATTAGGAACAAAAATAAAACATTATTAACAGTATTATTTAGGTGTGGTAAATGTTAATAGATTTTTCAAGATATATAATACGATGGGTCGTTATGATAATATTATATATAAGTACTAGTATACCACTACTCAGATATGGTATTTTGTACTTAAATGAGAAAAACAATATAAGGAGAAAGAAAACTACATGAGAAATTTAGCCTAAAATAATAAAATTTATAGCTATAGAATAATTTTTGTGACAAAAGATACTTATTTAATTTCAAGAAATTAGTTTTGTGACTTTTTAAAAAATATATTATTTTCAGATACAAACTTTGAAATTATTACAATATTACATAACTAATGGATGAATTTTTCAGAAAAAAAATTTCTCTCCAAAAGTTAAACACCTCCTGTTACAAATTTTTTTACTTTATGACTATATACTCTGAGTTTAATTGGTCAACTGATGAAATATATACAGTTACAAAAAATATTTTCATAATAGAAAAAAAAAACGTATTTTTTTAATTGAAAAAATAAATAAGATAAACAAAATTGTCCAAAACGGCACTGTTTTAGACTTTATTTTGGACGCCGTTCCATCTAACCAAGTCTATTTCAATATTGTCGAAAAACCCTGTTCTAAGTCCTCCAAAATATCTGGCCAGCCTCTTTTCTAATGTGGAGGTGAAACGTCACCGAGATACCTTCTGGTTCTCTATCTCTCTTCTAACTCACCGCCGCTTCACTCAAAACCATTCTAGTTGGACTTCTGTTCTTTGTGCGTTGAAGGCAAAATAGGGTTGTTATGTCTGGTTGCTTTACTGTTTCGATTTTTTTTTTTTACGCAAGAATA
The DNA here is from genome assembly GCA_003254975.1 of Ochetophila trinervis. NCBI lineage: Eukaryota > Viridiplantae > Streptophyta > Magnoliopsida > Rosales > Rhamnaceae > Ochetophila > Ochetophila trinervis. Next base: position 6,802 of record QANX01006047.1, read on the forward strand.
ACTTTCCTTTTCTACAATGCATAATGCATGCAACATTGTTTTTGCTTTGTAGAATATTAATTTTTAGTATCAATTAAAGCCTTTGATTTAGGGTTTTAATTTTAAGTTTGATTTAGTTTTTCTGTAAATTTCTTTATTTTATTTTAGTTTAGTTTACTGTTCATGTTTTAAAAAGTCCAATTATATGCATTGTTCACTCATTAATTCACACTTTAGTGTGCATCTGATATATTGTATTAAAATTACTCATATGCATATATGCAATGCAATGTGTTCATGCCCATATGCATATATGGTTTTTTAGCTTTAATATTTTTCTAGCAACACATCCTGAAAAGTCGTTACTGTTTTTCAGGATAAATTAATTGAGTTAGATGATGAGACACAAGAGGAATGCGACAATTAAGTGGGAGATGATGAACTATTTGATATGGTTTTACCGCCCAAATATGGCTACATATGTGGATTAGCTGAAGGTGCAAAGCCTCAAAAATTTAAATCGTGGAAAGTTCAAAACGCTTTAAGAGAAGTTGAAGAGGCAGGAAAAAGAGAGGATGCATCAGTTCAAAAAGCCGCCAACTTTGAAGTGCAAAACGAAAAACTAAAAGAAATGCTCAAAGTGTATGAAGACCGTCATAACAATTATATGACTTACATAAAGGAAATGCAGCTACGAATGGATTCCTTTGAGCATAATCTACCAACTGAAACAACTCCTAATGATGAAGGTATTTGTAAATTAACAAGTAAATTGCATGAATTGTTAATTTTTGTTTCAATAACATTGTGTTGGATGTTGTCAATTTGTAAGTTCCCTTAGCTTAGACTCTTTGTGAATGTGATATGCAGTAGTTGCTACATTACTTCTGAGATGTTAGTAAATATTGGTTAATTACATATGCTAATATATATATTTTTGAAGATGTTAAGTGCTAATATATTAACTTGCATATGTTGTGATTAGGTAGTGATGCATTAATTCTTAATGCTGAATTTTTTTTATGTATATATATTTTGTGAATCATATGTTTTGAGATGATTAATTATAAGTAGTAAATAATATATTCAAACTTTACATTAAGTTTCGGCTTTGTTTTTTGGTTGTAGATGCATTATGGAATTGTTGTTTTATTTCAACACTTTAGTTACTAGAATGTTTTCGTAACTAATTAATATGGGGCTGACAAATAATACAAAACAACAGTTATGAAAAACTTTTGTGGCTAATATAATTAGCCAAGTAACGAATGTTTTCGTGACAAAAAAAAAATTGCTAATTAGTGATGAAAAATACTTTCACGGCTAATGAATATGAATTTAGTAATGGAAACCTATTCGTGATAAAAAAAATTGAAATTTAGTGATGAAGAAAACTTTCGTGGCTAATATAGTGTAGAATTAGGCACGCAAATATTCGTGCCTAATTCAAACGATTTTTAATAACGGTTATAACTTTGTGACTAAAACATTGCAAATTAGCAATGAAAAATATTTCATGACTAATTTATGAAAGAGTGACGAAACACTCGGTAATTGATTCAATGTGTTTAGCCACAAAATCATAAAGTTCAGTCACAAATATATCGAAATTCAATTATGCAGTGTTTCGTAACTGAATGTAACACATTCAATCATGAAAATTTGACAAAATACATAAATTGGCCTTTATTTACGAAACAATTTTATTTTCGTGGCTAGGAACTTTCAGTGACGCATCTATTATCACGACATTGTTACATATTTTCGTAACTGAATATATTTTGTGACGAAAAAATTGCCTTCAGTCACGAAAGCTCGCGCTATAGACTAGATTTCTTGAAGTGGTATGTTACTAGTACCTGTATAAGTTTCACATTTTACTTCGCTATCTGAGTGGAACTTCTTTCTTTTTCCCATTTTTCAATCGCACCCTCTTTTGTTTCCCATTTACCTTTTATTATTATTATTATTGCAAATTGGAGGAAAAAAATTTGTATCCAAAAATAATTTAATTTTTTATTTAAAAATGTACTTTCAGTAATTTTATCATAAGACAAAGCCTAGAAGTATATTTTTCACTTACATGTTAAAAAACATCCCGTTAGGATTACTAAAAAAAACTTTTACAGGAAGAATTTACAGGTATATCCTAGTTACTAAAAAGTGGACTACTATTAATTTTTTTGAACTTTCTTTCTAACTCTAACATGCACGAGAAAATATCAATTAATGATAGAAGATAGATAACAAACAGAAACTGTAATTCTCTCGTTTGTGTTTTTTTGTTTTGTTTTTGGACTGACCATATAGGATCACAAAGCTAGTGCGTAGTAGCTACTAGAAATAATTTTCAAAGTTTTCCATTATTAATTTCTAAGCTTTAATGTACTTTAAATATTACAACCACGAATTGATAGAAAGGTGTCTTGAGGAAAACGCACAACCAGTTTTCAAATCAATAAATTCATCGAAAGATTCATCAAAAAAATAAATTCATCGAAAGGCGTTGCTACCAAACATTTTAGTGTACATTATTATCTACGACCCTACTACAATTGGGAGGGAAGCACTTTTTTTTTTCTTGCTCAAAGGAAGGGAAGCACATTTTTTTTTGCTGGAATACGAGAGTTTCATTAGAAACCAAAAAGGAGGGCAATTGACCTCATACAACAGAGAGAGCCCTTGCTTGGACAGAAGGAGTAACTCTCCTCTCCAAAGCAATTAAGTCAAGAAACAACAGAAGAGAACATTCCTCACTAATCAAACCACAAAAACCATTGAGAGTTGCCCATTTAGCAATCACATGCGTAGGTCTATTACAATCCCGGTTACACCAAAAAAAATTAATACAAGCAAAAAAATCACTTAATTTTAAAATCTCCTTAAGCATTGGAACTGCCGACCAATGGCAGCTAGAAGTGTGATCTTCAATTAGCATACGAAAAACGTTCTTTGCATCAGTTTCGCAGCAAACTTTCTTCCAGCTGTTCTTGACACAAATAAGGAGGGCTTTTTTGATTGCCCACAGCTCTGCGATAGACGGGTCGAGGGTGGTGACTGAAAGAATGGACTTCTAGGAGGGATCATTTATTGTTACGAACAACCAGACTTACCATTGTTCCGAATTGCAGCGTCTGTATTGTCAAACATGTTCTTGTGGAGGGGTAACGTGCAAAAGAAGAAAATTTGGTCCCCTGTTGCACCAAATTTTGAAATATCTTTTTTGATTGCACGTTACCCCTCCACAAGAACTCTCGAGCCCGCTTCTCCACCTCATTACATATTTCAAAAGGAATTCTATTAGCAGCCATGGAATAGAGAGGTAAAGCAGATAAAACATGTTTGACAAAAATAGCTCTTCCTGTTTGGGAGAGGAGCTTAGATTTTCAGCCATTGAGACGAGAATTCATTCTATTCACAATAGCCTCAAAGTCTTTCCTTCGAGATTTGTTTGGAAACATGTTGTGCCCCAAATACTTTGCATCCCAGTAAAGCTCTTTCATATTAAGACACTGTTTGATTTTAGCTTTGAAGTTGCCCCGCACATTAGCTGAGAAAAAACAACCATACTTGGAAAGACTGAAAGTTTGCCTAGTCCAATCCAAGCACAAAGTTTCTCCAGGCACGACAGAATTTTTGAAGCTTGGGCAACCGAGGCTTTACAGAAGATTAGTATGTCATCAGCAAAAAATAGATGCGTAATGGGCGGGCCATTTCTGCCCATTCTAATGCCTTGGATGTCGCCGTCGTTCTCCATTTTAGTAGTCATATGGGATAGGAGCTCCATGAAGAGAACAAAAAGGAAAAGGGAGATTGGATCCCCTTGACGAATTCCTCTTTCCATAGGGATTTGCCTAAATGTTGACCCATTGAGAAGAAGTTTCACTTTGGCAGAGGAAACACATCTAAAAACAAGGAGTTTAAACTTATTGTCAAAACCAAAAGCCTCCAAGACGTGCAGAAGCATATTCCAATCAACCCGATCATAAGCTTTGTGTAGATCGATTTTGATACCTAAAAATCTTGAGGCACCTTTTTTAATTTTCATTGAATGAGTAATCTCTTGAACCAAAATGGAATTTTCGCCTATCCAGCGGCCTGGAACAAAAGCGATTTGGTTGGGGGATACGTGGTTGTGAAGGAGAAGGCGAAGGCGATTAACCAAAATCTTAGAAAAAAACTTTATACAAGGTGTTGCATAAGGCTATCGGACGAATTTGGTTAAAGGTGGAAAGATGGCTTGTTTGGGATGAGGATGAGAAATGAGTCGTTTAGGCCGTGAGGAAGGATTCCCGATCTGAAGATGTTTTGGATTGTTGAGGAGACATCATTTCCAACTGTCTCCCAAAAGTGCTGAAAAAAGATGGTTGGCATGCCATCCGGTCTTGGAGCCTTAATAGGGTGAAGGCTCCTAACTGCTTCCCAGATTTCATTACTCTCAAGGATTCTGCTTAAACTATCATTTTGAAGATTTGTGACAGTAGCATTGATAAATTCATTCAATGGCTGCTCTCTGTCCATAATATCCACTTTGAAAAGTTCAGTGAATTCCTCGACAAGGTAATTGCCAATATGCTCCCAAGTTTCCAGCCAAACAAGGGAAGCACATTAATATATAGCCAATGCAACAAAATATGCCGTGTCAATAATGTAAATCAATGGGATTCTCTAAAGAAAGACGACCTATCAAGATAAGGACTTTACATGCACACATTTTGTGCCTATGTCTTATTTTTCTCGTGGTGGTTGGGATTTGGAATTAGAAAGTTAGCTGGTATGTCATTGTTTATACTTCCACCATTTGATCATCGTGAAGGAAACGTACCGTTTCACTTTTGAATAAAAAGTGAAAAATGTAATGATGATCTTAATTAAACCTGTTGCAGAGCAGAAAGAAAACACAGAACATTTCTCAGTCACCCCATGTTCCACCGCAGGTGGACAATTGGACCATAGATCTATATACGAACCAATCAATCTAATATGGAGGTGGATCAAAATTAATTATCTCCTATTTCTCCATGGAACACAAGCTACTATGCATTTGCAACAATAGCATAATTAAAGAAGCATTACTAGGGAGAATAGCTTGTTTGAATTATGGTAGTCTATATAATCCTTTGGAAACATAAGAAGTTGATCATATCAACTAATAATAGCAATGTTTTACAACTTTCCAAGAGCAATGTACAGAAACTTATGTGCTCATATAGACCATATTCTTGTCTGAAGATAGTTTCTAAAACTACTAGAAGAATCTTTAACAAGCGCTATACAGAGGCTCCAACATTGACCATTTAATACACCTAACTGGAGGAATGAAATTATAGCAATGGGTTATACAGTCAATAGGTTGCCACTTAACATGCAGAAGAATGTTAAAAATCATCCTTAACACACAATTGTTCTCCTTCATCATCTGAGGTGAAAAGTCAAACAAAACTAGTATCTCCTCCTTGGGCTCCTCGAACGGTTCAAAGCTGGTGTCCTAGAAAAAAAGAGGGAGGGAACGATAAAGGGAGAGAGAAGCTAATAGTCAATGAACAGAAAATAGAAGCTCCTGCTCCTCCAATATAACAAAATAGGAATCCTACAATTCAGGTTTACAGATGGCACGAGCAGAAGATACTTCACGAAAACAAACCTTCTCGAATTATTGCCATTGAAGGGACCAGTCATGAAAGCCCAATTAACAGAGATGGTCTGACCAAAAAGTTTTGCTCCAACCAATTCGGATATTGCCGTCTGAGCTTCATCGAAATTTTCGTACTCAATGAGTGAAAACCCCTGAAAATATTTTAGCTGTTAGAGAGCATACAAAACAAGACTACAAATTCTCTCAAGCCAAAAGAATAATAAACGATGATAATAAAGAAATCTTTGAGTGAAAGAATACTGTCATTTACATATCATGTATACAAAGATCTTCAAAAGAATGAAATCCAAAAGATTAATACTGTTCCGCAATTTATCATGTATATAAAGAATTCATCACTTCAAAAATAAAAATAAAAATCTTCATATAAACAATTAGAAATCGCTACCAAGTCTATTACATAATAAATCCTTAGTTCAAGGGTTCCTTCTAGTCCTTTTCAAATTAGTACGCATCTATAATCTATTGATCTGTATCTTACCACTAGTTGAAGATGTTTATAAAGATTATAATGTCTAATATATAATCACAAACTACAATTGCAAATTTTATAATTTGTCAACTTCTGCTCGTGGACTCAAAATTTTAATTTTCAAAATCGAAAAAGATAAAAGAACAACCAGTGCAATCGCCCCTTCTCTCTGGGTATGCAGCCACCTTGGATTTCCAAAATTGTTTTCAATTTTACCAAGTTCAGTGCCATTGTCAAAATCCCCTAGAATCACATAATTTCTAACATATGCTATTGAAAAGAACCATCCAAGATTTATTTACAAGAAAAACCAATATGAAATGCTTTTGCTTACCTTAACAAATCCAGTGCGATGGTCCAGATTCAGATGCAAATTCTTCACTTCCCCGTACTCACCAAATATATTGAGAAGATCATCCTCCTCTGCTTCTTCATGGATTCCAGTGACCAATATAGTCCAACCCTCAACCGCTGCTCAGTAATTAACCCAAAAATTATCAAGAAATTAAGATAACCTATTTGTTACAGTCAGAGAAGCAGAAGAATATCATGCTTTGATATGCAGATTAATTACAGTATTACAAAGAAAGGTATTAAAGTACAAGGAATTTGGCAGTCCATTCTTAACTCCTTTATTGATTAAAAGAAGGCTAAAGTAAATCAACAACACTCTTGATCGGAAGCAATTGAAAAGGAAGGATCAGGGAAAAAAAGACGTATTTTCTTGCACTTTCTTCACAACCAAACAGTCTCACAAGCAATTACAAAAAATCAAAAAAGAAAAAGAAAAAAGTAATGATAATAGAAGAAAGAAACAAATGCATATGCAATGTAGAAAACGAGATACGAGAGAGAAGGAAGCCTGACAACGTAGAGGATAACAGAAGTTTGAATGGAGGTTGGAGTCGGCTAGGGATTTGGTTGATGCTCTGAAACCTCTGGATCTGGGTCTCCTACTCCTAGGATCGGCCTCGACGTCACTCTCGTCGATCGAGACGTCGCTGTACCATTCTTCATTCATCATCTCTCTCAAACTCTCACTGTCTCTCGCCGGAATATACTGCATCTCCTCTATAACGGTACGGTTCGATTCTGGAATGGTTCCCGCCAGTGAGTTTTTAGGTGTTTGGTTACGGGGTTACTGTGTCCTCTCCACCGATAAAGTTTTCTCTCTACCAATTGTTGCATTGCATATTTCAGATTTATATCCAGTATACTGTATATAATATACAGAAAAAATATTTATCAAAGAAAATAAAAGAAAAATAGAGAATTCTTGGAAAACATACATACTAAATGGAATTTTAATTTTGTATGCATATTAATTAAATGAAGTAATGAATAATAATTTGTCAGTAAACGTAAAAAGGAAAGAAAATAAATTTTGACTTTATTAATTTCATTTTTTTTAGAAAATATATATATGATTATATGTAACATCTTCTAATAGAAAAATAAATAGCTTTTAATATTTATATCAAAACAGATAGAATGTTTCTTCTTAACTTATTTCTTAAGGATAATAAGAAAATAGTTTTTTTTTTTCCTTTTTTTTTTCCCCGGGCAAAACAAATTATCCAATTTTGCAATTCTGCATAGAGTATTTCTTCCATTCAAATTTTTTTTTTAAGGAAACAGATTTCTTCCATTTTGCTTAGAAATATCTCCGCCTCATTTTTCTCCTTCAAGATGGTAACATTATATAACATGCTTATTGCAGCAATCCGAATGAAATTGAGCATCGAATTATTGTTGTCATTTTTTTTAATAATAAATTGGGTACCGAATTATTGCTGCTACTTCAAAGCATAGTAAAATTGAGTGATATAGAATTACTGTATGATAAAACAATACGGAAGATTCAGAAGACTCTTAAGACTAGCAATGTTTGCATGTCGAAAAGCTCCATTACATTCAACACCTTATAACTCCTCAGTACCAAATCTCAGACATCTCAATTGCCGCTTGGCATTTTAAAATTTTCAAGGGCTGGATAGGTTCTTCAGATCCTCTTCTTTGGCATACCAGTTTGGTATTATCTTTGATACATGAGGATAAAGATCTTTGTAGGAGTTTCTGATTGTTCCTTCTGCCACTCCAGTAGCAACAGAAATATCTGCAGTCATACTAGTCGGTCAAAAAAAATGCACAGATAATGATATTACCGAAACTACTGCTACAAAGAGATGTTATTAACAACTGGTGTCTGGTGGTACTAAAAATCACCCTATTATGTTTGATCATCTAAATTAAGCCTATGATGTCTAGTAGGTGATTTTTCTTTAAGAAAGATTAAATGGGAAAGAACTTTCAAATGATAAATGAAACTGTTGGTGACGACTCTTTGAAGAGAAACCATTATGTTTTGAACCCTGTGTCATTCATACCAGAGCTTTCAACTGTATTTTTGAATTTTCATGCTCTAGCAACTAAAATGGAGAGGATATTCAAACCTTTAAGAGGCTTCTTATCATCTGATAGCTGAGTTATAATGTAAATAACTGCTGCTGCAATTGATATAGGGCTCCTCCTGGAAATTGAGGGAAAAAATTCCGTCATTTTCACAAGCAACCACCCAACATTAACCATCTATAAACAAGGTATTTAACACCAGGCATTTGTTGCAATTACAAATTACACTTATTCATTTGACAATCCTCTCAAAAAGTGAAGTAAAAGTTAGCACCTGAGAGTTCATTTGTTTGTTCTCCATATAAACATATGAAAATCAGAACTACCTTATATCAAACTCTTCTGATTTCTGCACAGCTTCTTGGGCAGCTTTAACTGCTTGATTATTCATACCAAGATGGGAACAGAATCTCCTCTAAAAATCAAATAATATTATGTCAGTGGAAATAATGTACAATGAAATAGAATGACTGATATTCATTGGATATATGAACATTTATAGGATGTAAAGATATTGAAAGTTATTTTTAATTTATTTAATTAATTAGCAAATCATTCTCACCATGAAGTCTCCAGCATGTATTGTTCCCATCTCCACAGACTGACCCTTCTCCAGTCCCAGTTGTTTCACTATGTATTCTTTTGCTCGTCCAATTTCCTTCTTTGTGGCTCCATTAGCGACAGAACAAATTTCTATTTGAAATCCACATGTCATGGGAAGCTCATTCACAATGGGATAGATAATTCAGAAGGCATCCAAATGTTAAAATGATCACAAGCTGTAGTACCCTTTACCGTGCGTGGCTTGTCTTCTTGTCTACAAGCAATGTATAAGCAAGCAGCCAATAATGCATCCTGATTTCTTCCTCTACTAGACTTTTGATCTTCCACCCTCTTGTATATCTCATTAGCTCGATCCTTCAAATTAACCACAAAAGCACCATTAGAGCTAATAGAATAGTCAAATCACATAATATTCAAACTGCATATATGAGATAAAGAGGAAAAGAATTTCATATAGAATTTTTCAGAAATACACTAGAAAATGTATATTGCCAATCAGAAAGTGATATCTTTTGTTGGAGGAAAGTATTGATTAGAAAAGAAGCATTTTGCAAGACAATACAGTCATAAAAAATCATAACAATCATTTCCAAAGACCGAAGCTCTCATCAGCAAGCAGACATGGTTATCAGGTTACTTTGCAGTTTTTTAGACTGCCAGTAATAAAGAAAAAGAATGACACAGAAAATACAGCAAAGGAATACTTAAAGATACGTATCTAAAACTAAGGACTTATCAAATCTACTACAGTAGAGGAAGATATTGTCTGCTGAAGTAAGGTCTCAAAGAGTCTATTTCTATATGCCTATTTTGGAACCAAATGCACCACATCCAGCAAGATGTAACATCTCTATGTGAAACTAAAGTCCCTTCAACTACCAAATTTATCCTCCAAAAAGCTAACAAACCAACCAAATAACTAGGAATCACCCATGACCCAAGCTCCCCACCAGCACATGCACTCAAATAAGCTTTCATTGATTGAGTATTCACTTTTCTGACACATACATAACAAGAAAATGGCCTACCTTAATGGTTGCTACAAGGCCCAACCTGCAACACAATGTAAACACATTAGCCTTCTGTTCCCCTCTTCATGGCACCCACATACTATTGTTTTACAGAAATCTTAACAGAACAACAAATATCTTAATTTTTTTTCAAAAGTAATATCATCGCAAAAACATTGTTAACTGAAGAAACAACTCATCCTTGAGAAAACAAACATTAGTATAAAAGCACTGATATGTGTGCTCATGTCTATAAATATGTGTATGCATGTCTACATTATAGCTCTATAATATGACCTACATCCAACAAAGATAAGAACTGCTTTAATTTTATGGCTACTGGCAGAGTCCACATTCTTTCAAGCGACCATTGCTATCATATAAATCTCAATTCAGCAATCCAAGTACATTGAACAATTTTTTATGTTCAATTAAGCAGCAAATGAGGCAAGTAAAAGGTGTTCTTAATAGCATGAGAAAAGGAAAAGCAAATCGAAAAAGTAGCTTTGTTTTCTCCCAAAAAGGACCATAATACTTGATACCAGAAGAACTTATTTGCTGCTTAATTGAACATAAAAAATCCTGTCATTTTGTTTGAAGAAACTACTACCCAATTTGGGTAAACAAAGATTAATTACATACTAGATCACTGAAAAAAAGTACAATCAATTTTGGTAAAACATAAATGAAGTGACACGAGTCCAACTGGAACTAGCTAGAAGTGCTTGCTTGGAAAGCTGAAAAGAAAACAAAAACTAAGATAACAAATGACAACTATGTTTAGCATAAAAATAAATCAACCAAAATTGATACTCGAATTCAATTCTGCTACAGCATTACCCTCTACTTGATTCAGATATTAATGTTGATTTGTTTTCCAACTAAATAAATATATGCTAAGCCCTCATGATCTCGGTGTGCCAAATAAAGAAACGGTTTCACTTTCTTCCAATTTGCAACACTACCTCTGTAACCAACCAAAGGTCTTGGATAAAAAAACCAAATTCAAAATTCTATCCTACCACCGTCTGGATGGCATAAAGATAGCATAATAGAAACGTGAATTTGATACCTAATCACTACTTCCAAATAATATCAAAGTCTTATCTAAATTAATCTACATCCATAACCTCCTCATCAATGAAAGTTGCAAGAAAAAGTCCTCAAAGCAAACCGACGCGTCTGATCCAAACTAAACACTCACCAATTCAGTCCCAATTTCTTCACCTCCACCTCCAGTAATACAAATTTTAAAATTAAAAGCAGCTCAAAATATTAGTTATTGTTTTCCCAAGTCCATCAAAAATTATTAACCCACCAAAAAATTTATACAATTTTCGCATACTTCCAGAGCATCCAAACACAGACCCTCCTTACCGATCAGACATGGTGGCTATGGTCTTAAATGCCAGTATCAGACCCCGATCCGGATTCGACCCACGATTCTGCCACCTACCCAGAGACGAAGACAAGAACTCTCCGCTGGAGCCGTTGGGCTTGGCGATCACGGTAGACAATCCACCATCTGCCAAGAGAGGGTTGGTGGGTCCGCCGACACGGACCGGGTCGTTGTCACCGGACTCGTTGGCGAAGATACGCCACTCGGATCTCTCATCGATGGAATGGGACTCGAGAACGAGACCGCACTCACAACAGACAGTGTCTCCGGCCGCGTGGTCGAAGACCACCTCGGTATGGCGCTTGCAGTCGGAGCAATACGCGTCGGACATATCTTCAAGTAAAATCGAAATCAAATTAAATTGAATTCTCTGATCCAAGGGGGGTGCTTGGGAAATAGGAAAATTTATTCAGGGAATTTGATTTGCCCGATACTCTTTTTGGTTCTCTACCTCTTGCGTGTCGGAGTTTCGTTTCGGTGAAAACTTAGAGGAGGAGGAAAAGAATAACATAAAGTGAAAGAAAAAGAGGTAGTGGATGGAATTTATAGGCGGTGAAAGTGGCCTTGGCCTTGTTAGGAAACTCACGGAAGTTTCATAGTTGTGTTTGGTTCATAAATCCGGTTTTCCATCATCCCGAATAACACTCGTTTAGTTGTTGTTGTTTTTATTTTTATTTTTTTCTCTTTATTATAAAATTGTCATAAATTTATAATTAAACCCAAAAATCTTTCTCAATCACCTAAAAATTATCATAGATACTTGTGATAATGTTGAATTTTAAACGATAAGTTTTATTTTTTTCAACAATAAATAAATAATTGACTTTAGAGAATTGACTAAACTAATTAAAAAAAATTGAGAGTTAGATATTGACATATTTGATATTGGGGATATGTTTTCATAAGTTATTAAAAAAAAACTTGTATCCATTTTTTTTTAATTTTGGTAAAAATTCATTATTTTTTAAGACACACAAAAAGTCCTAACGAAATGGAATTACATCTGAGAGGAGAAAAGAGGACCAGAAACTAAGTTAGGAATTAACATGTCCTCCAAATGAGAGAAACAACGGACGCAGTAACAATTGTTCAGAGCAAATTTAGGCTATGTTTGGCATAATTTTTGCTTTTGATTTTGCTTTTTTAAAAATATTTTCTGAAAAAGTTAGTCTTTATTGGCTTTGATCAAAAAAATTTATGATAGCTATAAACACTTTCAAAAAATTATCCAAACACTCTCAGAAACAGTTTTTAAACTATAAAAATTATTTTTAGCTTTTCAAAAATTATACAAACAGTACTTTATAAAGTAACATTTTTTTGGTAAAGAATTAGCAACGAACCTTGTATTCATGTTGTGGAAAGAAATATACAAATTAAACAATCATGGGCATAGTACTTCGTTTTGGGTTTGTTTGCTTGGGCTTCACTTTGCTTGAAATAAGTGGGTCGAAGAAAAAGGAAGTTTTGGGGCCAATAAAGAAGACTAACATTGTCACATAAAGATAGGGTACTGTTCAGCTCTCTACCAACCTTTGGACCTTTGCCCTTGACTATATGTGAAGGTGCAAACTAGCCAAGCTCAACCATCAAGTTGGCAAATAACTAAATGGTCGATGACAACTCATTTATATTCAAAGTGCAAATGCATTTTAATATTTTTTTAAAATTTAATTTATTTATTTAAAAAAATTTATAATTAATTATTATAATCAATACAATACTATTTAAAAAAAATTATATATTAGTTCAATTGACTAAATTTTACAGTTTCTAATTAAATATCACTTACTTTTTAAATTTTAATAAAAATTAAAAAAATTAAAAAAAATTAAATATATTTAATATTTTTTAAAATTCAATATATTCATATAGAGATCACTGTAATTAATTTAAACGCTTAATACTTTTAGATTTATAAAAAGTTAAACTTTAATCCAATTAGATTAAAATCTAACATTTAAAATTTTTTATGCTAAATTTTTTTTATCTATTTTTTCCTTTTAAATTTTTTTTATCCTAAATTGCAATTTTTTTTATCATTAACATTTATTTCATCGTAAATATTTTTTCTTCATGATTTTTTTTAATACTAAAATATTTTTCATCTAAAATTTATTTATCATAAATTACTAAAATTTATTTTATCATGAAATTAGTTCTTTCCTATATATTTTTTTATCATGAAACTTTTTTTTAATCTTAAAATAAATTTTCTTCCAAATTTTTTTCATCTAAATTATTTTTAATCATAAATTGCAAAAATTTATTTTATCATAAAAATTTGTTTCATTTTATATAGCTTTCTATCATGGAATTTTTTTTCATCCTATACATTTTTTATCATGAAAATTTTTGCATCCTAAAATATTTTTAAGAAATAAATTTAGATGAAAAAGCTTAGGATGAAAATGAAAATTCACAAGGAAAAAATATACGTGATATAAGAAATTTTAATGATTTTTTTAGCAATTTAAGATTAAAAAAAATAGATGAAAGATATTTTAGGATAAAAAAATTTTAGATGTTAAATTTTAACCTAATTATACTAAAGTGTAACTTTTTTTTTACAAATTTGAGAGTTTTAAGTTTTCAAATTAATTGTAGTAATCTCTATTTAAACAAATTAGATTTTAAAAGGTATTAAAATGCATTTAACTTTCTTTTTCTCATTACAATTTAAGGGTTGCATATGACCTCTAATTTGATAGAAATTGTGAAGTTTAATCGAATTAGATCAATAGACAATTTTTTCAAATTGTATAAATTAATTGTGGAGATTCTTAAATTAACAAATTAAATTTTAAAATGTACTAAAATACATTTAAAACTATATTCAATCTTTGTTTCGTCCATTGTAAAAGAGTCAATGAGGAGCGAATACAAAATGCTTACCATTAATTCTTAATTTCATATCTGCATAATTATGTCTAATTATATATCAGTAATTTTACATGAACCAAAATATTTACTAAATAACAAATGTTAAAAATATTATTTTTTAGTATATCTATAGAAACTAAATATGAAGATGTGAAATTTTTAATGGATAAATAAATAAAAAAATTAAATATTATCATATTATATATCGTTTAATAAATAAATTTAATAAATATTTCATATCTATTATTTATTCTACATATATAATACATAATTTAATTCATCTTCCTTGAAGTTTCCCAAAAATTTGTAAATGGATAATAATTTTCAATAGCTTTATTTTTATCCGCAACCAAACAAAAATTGTTTATCCTTTTCTCCCCTCTAATGGTGCGCTATCATGTTTGTCTGCAACTATACAATAACTCATTTTCGTGATCCCCAAGCAAAAACCATACTCCTTATGCTCATAAGTAAAATGCTAATTTATTTCTCATTTTCATTTGTCTTTGAATTAATTGACATGTCGTAATGAAGTAAATTTAGGGGGTGTATTCAATTTAGAATTGGTTAGATTTTAAAAGAGTTTAAAAGTCTATAGGTATTCAATTCAGAGTTCAGATAAGTTTACAGAAATCAAAAGATATTCAATTCAGATTTTAATGTATTTTATAAAAGTCTATTAAAATCTAAGTGCATTCAATTAAGAATTTATAAAACTCTTTTAAAATATGAAGGTATTCAAAAAGTCATTGACTTTAAAAGATTTTAAAAAATGATAGATTTTAATGGATTTCATTGGATTTTAAAATGAATTTTATGAAAGAAAAAGTCTAACTGAAATCCCACATATTTTTCATGGATTATATTGGTTTCTTATAAATTCTATACAAAACCCATAGAATTCTATTAAAATCTATAAAAAAAAATAAAATCTATAACTCCATTTAAATTCATTAAACTCAGAATTGAATATATTCCCCTTAAAAAGATAAAACTCTTCCTCTCTCTCTGTTTTATTTTTTGTTTCAAATATAATAAAATGTATTTAAATCCCAAGCATGGATGCTTATTTTTTTTTTTATCAAAAAAGGATCCTTCATTCAACAAAAGAGAAAAAAAAAATTACAAAAAGGAGAATATCTCACCATGCTTTTCATGCATAAGCCTAGAGATAGCACGGGGAACATTAACAAAACAAAAGGAGTTAACAAAATCAAAACATAAGTCCTATTGAGTAGAGAGACAGAGTTTTGCCATTTGGTCAGCTAGAAGATTGGAGTTCCTCTCATTCCATTTTCCACATATTAATGTTGAAACGGTGCTTGATAGCAAGAAGCTGGTTACTAGAATGCCAAACTTCGGGTTCTTCAAGAGATAAAATCTGTTGAACAACATTTAAAGCATTGCTTACCCAACAAACTTCCTTCCATTCAAAATCCTGAGCAATCAAAGAGGCCCACATGATCGCTGTTATTTCGGCCATCTCTGGAGATAGATTCTGAAATCTTTTGGCTGCAATATATCTAACTCTCCCCGAATTATCTCTAACCACCATAGCCACTGCATTCTTCCCTCCTTTTGTGGCCGCATCTACATTTATATTCAAAAAACCAGCTTCGGGATTTTTCCAAGTCTCTTCCTTCACGATAGGATTGGTCACACTTCTAACGTTTGAGCTGATCCCACAAACTCAGAAGCTAAATCTTTAAATCTTTTAACTGCCAAAGGCACATTTACAACCCCCTTCAAACAGCCTTTTATTCCTCATTTCCCAAATTACAAACAAGAGAGACATTACAATTATTGTAGTCTCTTCCTGACCAAGCATATCATTAAGAGATTTCCCTGATCCTTTCAACAGCCATCTTCCCAAATCTTCCAGAGAAGAAAGGTTTTTAACGCAGACATCCCATCTTAGACACCATTTACTAGAAAAAGCCACACTTCGAATAAAAGGGCAACTGGTAAAAAGGTGTAGGCTTGTTTCTTCTTCTTTACTGCACATGTTGCACATCTTTTCCCCTTTATTAAATCTAGACCATAGGACCATCAAGGTTGGAAGAATGTTTGACAGAACACGCCATAAAAAAAAAGCTTTAATCTTTCATGCAACTTAGATTTCCAAAAGAGCGTCCACAACTCGCCAGGGGCCGGGAAATCTTTTATGAGATGATAGCAACTCTTGACAGGAAAAATGTCATTTTTGCTAGCCATCCAAAGGAGCTTATCTGAGCAATCAATCTGCGGCCATTCAATCTTCTTGACTTCCTCCACCATCGCCTTATCACAAACCTCATTGAGCATCTCTTGGTTCCATTTCCTACCTTCCATTGACTGCAATTCTCCTACTCTTCGAATATTGTTGGGGCTGTTAATATTTTTATGTGAAATCTTCTTACCATCAATCCATGGTATCCATGGGTCCTTCCATGGGTTTATTGACCAACCATCTCTGAGCTTGAAGAAGGCTCCTTTAGCTATGATTTCTCTTGCAGCAATGATGCTTTTCCAAACCCAAGAATCCCTAGGTTTGATTTTGCATTCGAAAAATGAACCAACATTAAGATATTTAGCTTTAAAGACTGACACCCAAAGACTGTCTTCATTGTTTGCAATCTTCCAAGCGAGTTTTGCCAGAAGAGCCTGATTAATATCTTGGAATCTTTTAAAGCCCAGGCCTTCACATTCCTTCGGTAAACAAAGAGTGTCCCAGGCTTTCAAAGCTAAAATCCTGTTCGAATTTGGTTTAGATCTCCACCAGAATTTTCTGCACAACCCTGTAGGAAGTTTGAAAGTGGACATCAAATGTACCAGTATAGCTTGGGCAACTGCCTTTATCAAAGTGACCTTCCCTGCTCGAGATAGAAGTTGGCTTTGCCAACCTTCCACCCTAGCCTGAACTTTGTCTTTAATATGGCCAAACTCCTTTTTTTTTGTTTCTTCCCAAGATAAAGGAGTTTCCCAAATAAATTGTTATGTTTTTCAACTCCTTAAAGCCGAGAGTCTCTCTAATTGTTCTCTTCACATCTAGCCTGGTGTTCTTTGAGAAGAAAATGTGAGATTTCTCCATGTTAGCTTCCTGTCCAGACCAGAGACAATAGAGGCCAAAATTATCCAAAAGAGCCTCTGCATTTTGAGAATTAGCTCTACACGCAAGAAGCAAATCATCTGCATAAAGGATAAGGGAAATGGCAGGGACCCTCTTACATATCTTTATTCTTTGAATTTGCTGCTCTCTTTCGATCAATCTGGTGAGGACTTCGGAATAGAGTATGAAGAGCAACGGGAATAGAGGGTCTTCTTGTCTCAACCCCCTCGAAAGGATCACTTTTCCTGAAATTTCTCCATTCAAGAGAATGTTGAAATCCACCGAATTAATGCATCTCAAAATCATGGCCCTTGATGTCTCAGCAAAACCGCAAGCTTCCAGAACTTTTTCAACAAAGCACCATTCAATTCGGTCATAAGCCTTTTTCATATCTACTTTAACAAGCATAAGACCATGTTTCCCTTTGTGTTTCTTGACTTTGTGAACTAGCTCTTGAGCAAGAATAGTATTCTCGTCTATCCATCGTCATTCCACGAAAGCCCCTTAGTTTGGTGAAACCATTTTGGGGATCATTCTTCTCATCCTAGAAGCCAAGATCTTCGATACTATTTTATGAGTGAAGTTACATAAACTAATCGGCTTGAATTGATTGAAGTTAGAAGCTCATGTGACTTTCGGGATTAGAACCATAAATGTATGATTTATCTCCTTTTGAATGCTTCTTGTTCTAAAACATTCTTGAACAAAGCTTATCATTTGTTGTCTTTTAATGTTCCAGTAGCTACGATAGAAAACTCAGGGAAACCATTTGGCCCCAAAGACTTTAAAGGGTGTAGCCCCTGCACTGCTTCCTTAATTTCTTCTTTTTTTTCCAGCCAAATACCATATTCTTTACTGACCAAAATTTAATTCTTCTTTCTTCTAATTTTGGTGCTTGCATGGAAAAATTTTATATTGCGGTCACTTTCTTTTAACCATAATTCTATGGATTTCTGTTGGTAAATACTTTCCAACCGCAACTTTATGAAAATCGACTCTTGAATATGTTGAAAATTTGAATTAAATTAGCAAAGAAAAAGTGTATTATATGCCAAAAGTGTTAGCTGGCTACCTAGGTCCTAGACCCGCTCCTCTGACAACAATCTAGCTGGCGCGTCTCTGACATGTTCATGTTCATTTTTTTTAGCCACGTTACAAAATGCTTCATATACTTTATTATTTGTTTGTCAAACTTTATTACTTTTGATTTACCCTAATATTATACTGTAATATTATTGCAGACTTTGTTGCCAAAAAAACTTTTTCGGAATGAATTAAATTTGATTTCTAATTTAAATGGTTATGGCAAATTTTCCCTTGAACTTCTTGAACCTTGATGCCATGGGAAATTGCTCTAGGTTGTAATTCCTGTTTTAGGGTGTCTTTTGTGTTTTTAATAGCAATGTTTATTAATAATCAAAAAAAAAATTATGAGAAATAATTTTTAGCAAATGAATGTTAGTTATTTTTTATTCAAAAATCGATCTTATGAACGTTATAAAGTTATTGATCAGTAACTCAGCAAAATATTAATTTATTATTTATCCAATTTTTTTTTCAAAAATAATAATATAAATGTTATTGAGGCATCGCGCACGTGATCATGTGAGTGAATAAATTGTATTAAAACTCAAAAACCGCGAGGACAGCAATGCAAATCTCGAACTTTTAATAAAAATATTCGCTGCCAATGCGCGAGACGATGTCTTAATTAGCAGTTAGCACATAACGTCTCGGCTACAGATTTTGTCCTGTGCATTCCCGACCATCTGTTATATTGCTCTCTTCCAATCCAACAAATACGTGTCACAAATAATACATATTGATAATTTTCATTCATAAAAAAAGAAAAAAAAAAAAAAGGAAACTTTTCGAAGACTCCTCTTAATAGTACTTGTCAATCGAAGTATTGAACTATTCACTTGGATAATCTCAAAATATATCTGCACATACACATAAATGTATATTGTCGGAAGAGATTAATAGAAACATTGTCAAACAATTACAAGAAACAAACATAAATATTTTATTTACCAAATAAAAAAAAAAAGAGCAAACATAAATATTTGGTTACTACGTTCAGCAAGATTACAAAAGGAAGATTGAAAATCTTTATTTATAACATACAAAATTAAATTGGAACATTCTTATATTTGAAAAGAAAAACACACTGTCGAAATGAAAATCACAAAATTCATTTTATAATTTAATTTGCAGAGGAATTATATTTCCGTTGTCAATTAAACAATTCCATTGCGTCAATCATAGACATGGTCAAATATAATATGCTTAAATTTGAGAAAATATGGGAAAAAGGCTGAAGTATGCCACTTTGGCAGCTCTGAGCTCTCCATTTCACTTGCTCAAGAAAACCCAAGCAGACCAACTCTGTTTGCCAGCTTATCTAACCAAGAAATAGAATCAAACTTACTTTTGAATAAATAAATAACCCACTCGTCTATTTCTATATCTCTCGCTTTCATGACCTGAGATTCTGTTCTCAACGCCAGAAAAAAGCTCTCTCTCTCTCTCTCTCTTTCTCTCTTGGGATCTCTTCTAAACCATCCCCATTCAAAAGCTGACCCAGTACTGAAAAAAAGTATTATTGCTTTGCACAAAACATGGTGCATCATCAGCGCTATACTAGTTATCACTGGAAAAAGAGTGAACTACCTCTGCAAGCATTTTTGATAGACAGTGCAAGCTCTAGTTTTTACAAGAAAATTACAAGGCTCAAGCCTCTCTCTCTTTTCCTCCTCTGTTTTCTTGCTTGCACCTTTTTCTTAGCCACTCAGCTCTTTAGCTCATTCTCTCTCTTATGTAAGTAAAAACTTTTTTTTTTTTCTTCTTTTTCTTTTCTTTCATGGCTTTTCAATATTATCTTTCTCCAGTTTTTTATATGTGATTTGATGAGTCTTTGTATGGTTCTTTGTAGATTCATTTCAAGAAGGAAATAATGAAGGAGCTCCCCTTTGTACTTCAATCTCTACTGGTATCTACTATAAACCTCTCTCTCTCTCTCTGTATCTTGGTTATATATTTGTGTCACAAAATTTTCAAGTTCTATCAAGCAGTATTAATATAATATAAATAGTTTTATATATGCTGCGAGACCATTTCTTGGTTATAGTAGAATCACAACTTGGAAGGGGTACAAATTAATTGATTACTTAATTTCACACAGCATTTATTTTAAATTTTGATTTCTGATTTGTTCCCCCTTTAATGAAAGGAACAATATGTTGTGACAGAAGCAGTGTTCGTTCTGATGTCTGTATGATGAAAGGGGATGTAAGAATGCAGTCTACCTGCTCTTCCATTTTCCTCTATGACTCCAGAGACAAAAACAACTTCGCCAATAATTTATTTCCCAACATTATTGAGGAAGATGAAAAAGAAGATCATGAGCAAGTACTCCAGCACGAAAAGATCAGACCTTATACCCGAAAATGGGAAACGTCTACCATGAACACCATTGATGAATTGAACCTTATAATTTCAAAGGAAGACAACCCGGAACTAAACCACCATCACTGTGATGTCCGGCATGATGTTCCAGCAGTGTTTTTCTCAACTGGGGGATATACTGGTAATCTTTATCATGAATTCAATGATGGGCTTGTTCCGTTATACATTACTTCACAGCATTTCAACAAGAAGGTCGTGTTTGTCATTCTTGAATACCATAATTGGTGGATCATGAAGTACGAGGATGTCCTTTCTCATCTCTCTGATTACCCACCTATAGATTTCAATGGGGATGTGAGAACGCATTGCTTCCCAGAAGCCACTGTTGGTCTCAGAATCCATGGCGAGCTCAGTGTGGATTCTTCATTGATGGAGGGAAACAAGAGCATTATAGACTTCCACAATCTTCTTGAGAGAGCTTACTGGCCAAGGATTAGAGGTCTGATTCAAGACGAGGAACGAGAAGCACAGAATAAGCAGAAAGAAAGTCTTTCTGTGCCTCCAGAACTAGAAACCTTGTTAAATCCCAGCGAGAAAATGGTGGAAGATCAAATTGACAAACCCAAACTGGTTATATTATCTCGAAACGGGTCAAGAGAAATAACAAACGAGAACTTACTGGTAAAGACGGCAGAGGAAATTGGGTTCCTAGTTGAAATTTTGAATCCGAATCGGACATCAGAATTGGCAAAGATTTATAGGGTTCTCAATTCAAGTGATGTTCTGGTTGGTGTTCATGGAGCTGCCATGACTCATTTCCTGTTTATGAAGCCAGGCTGTGTGTTTATCCAAGTTATTCCCCTTGGAACAGATTGGGCAGCAGAGACATATTTTGGTGAGCCAGCAAGAAAACTAGGCTTAAAGTATATTGGGTACCAAATTCTTGCCAGAGAGAGCTCTTTATTTGATAAATATGATGAAAATGATCCTGTTCTTAGAGATCCAACAAGTGTCAACGAAAAGGGATGGGAATACACAAAGAGTATCTATCTTGATGGCCAACATGTGAGATTAGATCTCAAAAGATTCCAAAAGCATTTGGATCATGTTTATCATTATTCTGTCTCTAGAATTCAGAGTCAACTTTATTTCCAATGACAATGATTTATGATTTTTAACAAACTCTTTTAGATTTTAGTTTTCTTTCTTCAAGATCAGATCATAGCGATTGTTCATACCAACCTCGATAGAATTCTTCTTTGTGTTTCCTGATTAGTTCCTAAGTTGTTTGGTGATTTGTGCTTCGTATATATATAAGCAGTCTAAGTAGAATTGTATATAAGTAGTCCAAGTAGAATTTTATACAAGTAGTCTAAGTAAAATTAATATGACTCGTCGCCAATCCATAGAAAATGTGTATTTGCGGAAATTTTGTTTTGTCCATCCATACGTGAAAGCAACGGTCTTTGCCATCACCATCAGTCAATTCGATCTGGATAAGCAAAAAATCTACAGGAAAAGAAAAGAAAAGAAAAAGTCCTACCAACAATATTGTCACTATTTCATGGACTGTCATTGGCTTCGTAAACGAGGGTTAAAAAAAAAATGAGGGTTAGACTATAGGGAATTTTTTTAATAATATGATAGAAATTCATTCCATGAATCTGTTTTTAAGTAATGTTTTACTATATTAGATTATATCTGTCTATAACAAATAATTGTAATCTATTATGTGTAATATTTTATCCATAATAAATAATTTTAATTTATAATGAATAATATTTTTCTATTATAAATAATATTCTCTATAATGAATAATATTTAGTCTATAATATATAATTTTTTATTCATATTATGTAGTATTTTTAAAAGATTTGAATAAAAACCTTCTAACATAGAGATTCACTATAAAAAATTTCCATAAGCAAACTTACTTTTCTTACTAAGCGAATTCCACTATTTAGTTTACCAAAAAAAATCCCAATGCTTTGTTAATTTAATTTTATGGTGTGTAATTTAAAAAAAAAAAANCATTGTACCCAAAAAAAAAAAATTAAACCAATTTATGTTAGCAGCTGATTATGCTTATGATTAAAATAATAATAATAATAATAATAAAATAAGAAAACTACCTTGTATTTTGATAATAATATTAGAGAGTCTAAGCTAAGACAAAAACGATCCACAAAAATTAATATATGGCGGCCAAATAAAACTATAAAGAGGCATAGCCTATATACACCGAGGCATTAAAGATATAACTTATATATATTCATCTTGATCATTTTCCCCAGAATGGTACCTCTCCTCCCAATAAAAAGGATCATCTTCAGCCAATTCCTGGTCGATGAACATCTTGCAAATAATCCAGCGAG
>QANX01006048.1:0-17496 GCA_003254975.1 Ochetophila trinervis
ATATATTTATATGGGATTGTAATTTTAACCCTCCAAACTACATTAAAATTTATCTAAAAGATTGAAAATTGTACAATAAAAAAGTTTGCCACAAGATCCACTGATTTTTGACATATTCCACTAACATAGGATTCTGCGGTAGACCTCAGCTTTACAGCAAATTCCAGCTCAGCAAACATATGTATACAACTTTCTCAAAAAAAAAAAAACATATATATACATCTCCTCTATTTCAAAAAATAAAATAAACAAAAATACACAAACCTCGAGAAAATCGAATTAAAAAAAAATTCCGTTGCTTAGTCATTCCTCACTGTACAGTGTCATCTCTCCGGGAAAACAAAAGGACAAAAAAAAAACTGCAGCTAAAAATTTGCTGTCAGTATATGAGCAAACAAAAAAAAAAAAAAAAAAAAGAATCCAATTCCCAAAACGACAAACGAACCACACGAAACGGCAACCTCCTCCTCTACTGCCTCAGCTCCTTGGGTAGCTTGTGAGAAAACAACCGGCAAGCATCCATGCTCAGATCCATGGCTGCCGCCAAAGCCACGAAAGCGGCGGCGTCTTCTGCGCACGCCACGTGCTGCACGCCCACCTCCACCTCCGGCTTACTGCATTTCCCAACTCCTTCCACCGTCGACGACATCACAAACCCTCTGTACGAATACTGAACCGGAATACCGAACCCGAAATCCGACCCGGATCCCGATCCAGATCTCGACCCGCTTATCGATCCCCCGAAGTCGCAGCTGCTGTGCGGGCTGTTCGACGGAGACACGTTGTTCGTCACGTCGATGACGAACTTCCCGCCCCTGCTGGCGCTGACGAAGGAGTTGGCTAGAGTCGTCGAAGCCGCTGTGTCGCTCAGCAGCTCGAATTTGTAGCCGACTGAGTCGGAGCCGCCGCGCTCGCGCCAAGCCTCGAGGCGTCCCCATGGCTTCCATGTGCCTTCGCCGGGTCGGAGAATGAGCCAAGCCCCCGGGTTGGACCGGCTGACTTGATGCGAGCCTGGGGAGGCGACGAAGGGAGTCACCATGGATGCGACAGCCACAGGTGAGCCGGAGAGGTCGTGAATGGTTATGGACCATCCTTTTCGCTCTTTTGTGCAGTGGTCCTTCTGGGTTCGCAGTGAAGGTATCCAATTTCTTGGAGTGCTTGGCTCGGACATTGACCTGGAAAAAAGTAATAATGGTGGGAAAGATTAGCGCCGATAATTTTTTTTTATGATTTTTAGTTTTTATGGACAAAAAAAAAAAAGCTTCAATTTGAAATTCTTGGTGCAAAAGTATTTGGGGCTTTTTTGAATTTTGGTTTTCGCGGAAATTTTGTTCCTACTTGCTGAACAATCCTAGTTAGGAAAGTTGTAAAAAAAAGAAACCGTGATACCCTTGATTGAAGATTTTCTTGCCTATTGTACTATTCAATTTTCTTGGCAACCAAACAAAAAAGTTTAAGAAAATCGAAAACCAACCTGGATTTCAGATCGTTGTTGTTTCTAAAACCGAACTTGCAAGTGAAAACCGGCTGTTTAACATTCCCTTGAACCTGAAAAACCTGTGGACTACACTCAGGCTCTCCATCGAACTGGAAAACGAATCTAGGATCAGGCTCAGCACGAACATTCAAATGCAACTGTGCCGACGAACCCTTCTTGTTCTCTCCGATACCAACCCATCCATTCTGAAACACAGAAGCCGCCCTAGACTCCGCCGAACTCAGATCCAACGGAACCATAACCCTCCCAAGCAACCTCGCAGCGTTGAACCCACACGTCGTCCCTCTCCGACCCGTAAAAACCGAAATCTTCAAACAGGTTTGTTGCCCGGAGAGTTTTTCAATATGGGTCTTGTTCAAATTGAAACGAGCGGCTAGGGTATGAGAGCTTGTATCCGTACTAGTACCACTTAGTGGGATCAGAGGTATGGTCGCTAACTGTGCCGGAAAGTCCTTGAGCTTTATCTTACAGAAACATGGCGATGACGACGGGTGTATGCCGGAGAACGAGGGTTTGGAAGCGACCGGAAACTTGAGGGCTAAGTCTCCAATGAGGATCCGCACAAAAGGGCATGGATCCATGGGGTTTTCGTTACGCAACAAGTTCCCTTAAAAAATGGGTGTTTCGGTCTTTCGGATCTCTCTCTCTCTCTCTGACTCTTCAACCAGAGTGTTTTTGAAGATCAGAAAATTGAATGAGAAAATACATACAACAAAGCAGATGAGAGAGAGAGAGTGGCCATTGAAGAAGAAAGAGAGATTGAAGAAGGATAAAAGTAGCAGATTGGGATACGGAAGGGCGCAACAGGCTGTGTCCCAGCTGGCTGTTTTCAGATATGAGCAGGGTTTTGATGGGCCCGACTTCACACAGCTATGTGTGAGAGCGCTCTCTCTCTCTCTCTCTCTCTCTCTCTTTTTTTTTTTTTTCTTTTTATTCTGCCTTCTTCTTCTTTGGAGTTTTGATTCAAATATTTTTACTTAATATGGATATTACTCTTATGTGTCAGAACTTTATTTTTATTGATTTATTTATTATTTTTTTTTTTTGGGTTAAAGTGGGGGCTAAAAGGCTTAGAGACACACTAGATCGACTCCAAACCACCAGAAGCATCAGCGTCAATGATCCAACAAACACCTCTAAGAAGACCATTCAAAACATTCAAACTTATAAGATAATTATAACTAATTTTGGCTAAACAATACGTAACCTTATTACATTCACGATAACAATGATGGACAGAAAAATTAGTATTAAGAGAGAAGAACTCTTTACAGCTACTGATCAACCCAGCACAAAGATGGAAATGCTCAATATCCTTCTTCAACCAAGAGACCACAGTACTTGAATCCAACTCCACCATAACTTTCTTGAAACCCATCTGATGAGCCAACTTCAAGCCAAAAAACACACCCCACAGCTCGGCTAGGACAGCATTTCCCTTGCCAATATTGGCCACAAAACTAGCTAACCACATTCCTTTATCATTCCTGATAACACCACCAACACCTGCAGAGCTAAAGAAAGTGATAAAACTCTCATCTATATTCAACTTAATCCAACCGTTATCAGGCATATGCCAGGCAAGCCAATTAAAATGCTTATTTTTCAAAAGAGAAAGGGGATCATTCAAAGAGCACAACTCTATAGCAAAGCTCCGAACAATATCAACAGCATTCACGGGCCACTTAAACCCATGATCCAAAATTAGCTTACATCTTCATTTCCAACAAAACCAACAGCAAACACAAAAAATAAGATTTCACTCACAGGAAATCCCAATAGCTATCTCCACAGTCATCTTCCCTTTGAGATTGATTTAAAGCCAATCCTGCCAAGCATAATCAAAAAACAAATTATCAAAGCTGTTAATACCCAAAGAGGACTAAACATCTTTAACCTTCCCACAATCTCTCAAAGCATGAATCTTGTCCTCAATACTGCTATTGCAAATAGTGCAATAACTATCAGCACAAAGACCTCGTCTCACCCTATTCTCATTAGTTAACAGTTTATTTTGAACCATTAGCCAACAAAACAATTTAATTATTGGAGAGAGATTGAGTTTCCAAATGCCACTCCACTGCCACTGATTTTGCTCACAGTTCCATTGCTCAATGAACTTATAGGCTGAAGTGATAAAAAAATGACCTTGAGATGAGAAACTCCAAATAACCTTATCTTCCATACAAGAAAGATGAGAAATAGGAGCACTAATAATATCCACCAGCACTCTCTGGGGCACTAAACTCTTTAAAAGGTCGTTATTCCAAGAACCATTACTAATGACATGAGCCACGTTCAAGTTTCAGTCAATATTGATATTATCAACTTCGAGATCTTTAATATTGCCACATTTTAACCATTTATCTTCCCAAAAAGAAACTTTCTTACCATTACCAATCCTCCAAGCACAACCTTTAGCCAACTCATAAAGCCCCAAAGATAAACTTTTCCGAACAACAGATTCTCCATACCCCTTCACAATCCTGTCATTATATTTGATTTTTAAAACCTTAACCCAAAGACCCTTAGAAATATACATAAATTTCTAAGCAAACTTCATAAGTAAGGCTAAATTCATACTTCGAGCTTTCCTTAGCCCCAAACCACCCATGCTCCTAGGCGTACAAAGAACATCCCATTTCACAAGATGAATTTTTTGGCACCATTATTTCCATTCCAAATGAAATTTTTATTAATCCTATCAATTTCATGACAAAAATGAATAGGGAACTTCATAATTTGCATAGGATAGACATGAATAGAGTTCAAAATAGATTTGATAAGAGTTACCCTACTAGCCATAGATAGGAGTTTAGCCTTCCAAGCAGAAAGTCTATGCTTCATCTTGTCCAAAACACCTTTAAAGTTGCTAGACCCCTCCCATCAGCAGCCACGTCAAACTCCAAATATCTACCAATTTCATTAGTGAAAGGAATATTGGTTAGTTTACTCACTTCCGATTTGACATAGCCAACAATATCTTTTGAGAAAAAAATTTTGAATTTGGTATAGCTGATCTTCTGGCCAAACACCTGACAAAACTCATTTAGAAACTTTAAAACAAGCTTGACTTGCTCGGGATTAGCTTCAGAAAAAACAATCAGATCATCCGCAAACATTAAATGGGAGATAGCTGGCCCATTCTTAGAAACTTTTAAACAATGTCAATTTACCAAGACAACTTGCTGATGGATAATATGGGAAAGCTTCTCTAAACCCAACACAAACAAATAAAGAAAAAGAAGGTCTCATTGTCTCAAGCCTCTTTTAGGGTTTTGATGGGCCCGACTTCAAACAGTTATGTGTGAGAGCGCGCTCTCTTTCTCTCTTTATCTGTTTTTTTCCTTTTTATTAAGCATTTTTCTTCTTTGGAGTTTTGACTCAAATATTTTTACTTAATATTAATCGTATGTGTGAGAATTTTATTTTTATTGATTTTTTATTATTAAGTTATTCTTTTATTGAAATAATTTTTAGAATAATGTTAGAGTATCAAGAAATCTTCTAAAATATTTATATATTTACAATTATCTCTTTCAAAAATATTTATTTATATTTAAATTATATTAATTTATTAATTAATAAAATAATAACACTTAATCAGTTATCAATATTTCGGTAAAATTTGTTCTTGCACTTTTATGGAAAATTAGAACAAGCTTACCTATAAAAGTAAATCAAATTATATAATCATTAGTCAACCTAACTGATAAAAAAAGCTAAGATATTAATTATGTTATTCATAATTGTTTCCTTATTTGTTAAGATCAATGGAAGAAATAAATAACAAAAAAATGGAAGAAATAAATAATTTACCAAAAAAAAATGGAAGAAATAAATAAACCGTAGTTATATGCAAATTGCATATTAATTATAATTCCGTAAATGATTATGTCTTGCGGTTATTAGTAGTGGTGATCTTAAATCTGTGTTTCCTAGTTTTGTTTTATATTAATAATGATGACATATTAAGCGTCATTCTATCAACATTGCCGATGAATTTTCCAACAACATGATGTCAATCTTGTTGCATTAATCCGATGCCCATTGCCTTTTTTTCTTTTCCATTTAACTAGCCTGTGTTAAGTTTCATTTATATCCTTTTAAAGTATGCTTATCTAACATTTTTAGTTTATTTTTATATTAAATTTTCAACCAAATAAAATAATAAGGAAACAACTACAACTTCTTCATAACTAGAGCAATATTATATATTTTATATTTCTTTTTGCATTATTTCAAAAATAAAAAAAATAAAAATAAAAAAGCTACATCCATGATAGAAAAAAAAATGTTAAAATCATAACTAATGATTGAATATAGGGATGGATTTTGTGAGGAATAAATTAAGGAGTGGTATCTTTGAACCGTGTGCAATAAGTCGGTAAGTAATACAAGAGGTAGTAGTGGTGAGATACCTAACTTAAAATATTATGGATGAAATGATGATGAGTGGGGTCAT
This sequence comes from Ochetophila trinervis, assembly GCA_003254975.1. NCBI lineage: Eukaryota > Viridiplantae > Streptophyta > Magnoliopsida > Rosales > Rhamnaceae > Ochetophila > Ochetophila trinervis. Next base: position 5,964 of record QANX01006048.1, read on the forward strand.
AATTTGAAGCCCACGGGTGTTCAGAGAAGCAGACAAACAATTCCCCTCCAATTTGAATAATCGCAAAAAAGGGACATGCGTGGGGGAGCGAAGCAAATGCCCAATGGCTTAGAAGAGGCTTTGAGCTGGAACACAATACGCACGTACAAATCGCTGCCAGCAAGGACGCAGCATTCAAAGACTCATATTTTTTTTATTTAAAATAAAATAAGAAAGAGTTTTGTTTCGCAAAGAAAGTAGTAGAATTATTAGAAATTATTTTCAGCTACCGCATTTCAAATTTAATTTACATTTAATTTAGTTTGATATTATATATACTTTGTGCTAACACATGTAATTATTATTATATTTTTTATTTAAAATATATATATTTTTTATTTTATTGTAAAATTTTAGCTTTTTATTTCACTATATTTATTGTATTTAAAGAGACATTATATGTCATTTTTTTATATTAAAATAAATGAACTATATTTAAAATACTTATAGATAATATCAAATTTTACGCTTGAAAGTGACTTTTCTTTTTTTTTTTTTAAATTTTGGAGATCAACATTGATTTCTTATTTAGGCAAAGCATGGAGCCTCCATATGCTTATTCTTGCTACTTCAGATTTTTCCTTAGCTAAATGAGAAAAAATTTGGTAAAAATACAAGTCATACATTGCTATTTGCATATATTTGTCACTGTCCAACGTAGATGAGCCTGACCATAAGGGCCATTCAAGCAAGCCACTATCATATCCTTTATCATAGCTCATGCAACCAAATCTAATATGATATACCATTGACTAGCAAAAGTCATAGCTTGAGAAATAAGACACTCTTTAAATAAATTCCAAAAAGTCTCTTCTTCATGAACACACAAAACACAGTTAACATCACCATTGCCTATCCTATCAACAAGCATCTTATTCACTAGAGATACCTCTGCCACCAATCTTCAAAGAAATAATTTCAATCTCTCATGGAGATTTGAGTTCCAAATGAGACTCCAAACTTTCTCCTTAGCATGAGGTCGATCAAAGTCTGAAATCAAAGCATAACAACTATGAACAGAGAACTTTCCCAACATGGACCCTAGCCAGATAAGCTTGTCATCATAATCTATCAAAGGTCTATCAAGCCTTTTGATAGCTTCGATTTTCTCTTATCTGAACAATTGAGTTAGAGAATCTATCATCCAATTAAGAGAGTTCCCCTCCAAAAGCAAAGCCACCTTCAAATTACTATCGAAAATGTGCCCACAATGACCTTTCGATGTTTTATTAATCATATTAAGCAGCCAAGGATCATTCCAAATATCGACTGACCAATTGATAAGCCTAAAAATTACATTATTTTAGGCTATCTTTTGAGCTCGTTATTTTTGCTAGTTTGTGGTTATTTCAATGAGAAATTTATTGATTTTGATTATTTTCCCTTTCGTAAAGGAAAAGAAGAATTTTTGCAAAATCAATACAAAATAAAGGCATTTTGGTCATTTTATATAATTGAGGAAAAATTATGGAATTCTTATGTTTTTAGTGTTCAAATATTGAAAATGATATTAGAATGTGAAATAGGAGTGAAAAATAAGTTAGAGGGTAAAATTTTGTATTTTTGAATTTTTACGTCCAAACTTTTCATATTTAAAACTTTTCATATATAGATTCCTGAAAGCTATCAAAAGTGAAGATTCAAGCAATTATGAAGGTTTAAAATAGTTTATGCACATCAAAATTAGTCAAGCTAAGTCATTTCATATCAAATCATCAAGTGCCACATCATCAAATATCTAAATAAAGAAAATGGCGCACCACATCATCAACGCACATGTGGTACACTTTTAAAATTATCATAATTGACCAAAGTCAAGCTAAACATGGAAAAAAGTGAGAAGAAATAATTTCTATGCACCATGAATAATGGAATTCAGCTAGGGCATAAATGTGGACTCAAATGAGGCCGCATAAATCTTGCTTGATCATCAAGTAAATTCATTGATGCATTAAAGTTTTCAAATTTAGCCACATTTGCATCAATGGTAAATTGAAGCCAACTTTTCTCTAATCCTTCTCTAATTTTTTTCTAAGACAAACAAGAATACCCAATGGAATTTCCAAGCTTACTTTTATATTTATTCTCTCTCATATGTCTCAACTCTACTTTCCATATTTGACTGAGCTCCAAATCTCATATTTATACCTTATGGCTAGCCACCTTTGAGAGATGACACATTCCTTGGCTTTTCTCAAAGCTTAGGAAACAACATTATTATCTTCTTTTATCTCACTCTCATTGCAGCACACACACACTCTCTCTCTCCTTGCTTTTGATTTTTGCTTATTTTCATATCTACAACTTACAAAATACCATAGCCACCGTCAACCCTAGCCTCCATTACTAATTTCCGCACCTTTAGAGAAAGCTTTCTTTGTGTTTTTCATCTCCATCTATGTAGTCTCCATTAATCACCTACACAAATTCTTAGCTATTTTTCCATCAAATCTCATCATTTATCAACCATTGAACAAGCCTCAACAACCTAAGCACAAGACAAATTTTCTTTATTTTTTCTTTTGTTTTTATTTTGTTTCCATTATATTAATGTATTTTGTAGAATTGATTCTTATGTAAAAACTTTGGTTGTTAATATAAGAATTTTATATCTTGCCTTTGCATTAAATATACTTATGTTATTTTTTTTTATCTCATGAGATCTAGTATAAACCACCATTAATACTTGTGTTTGCAAACTTTTTAGTGTTGTTAAACACAAAATTTTCTCCATTGAATTTCATGCAATTTAATTCTTTACAATTTACTTTTCTTGTCATTTAAATTCTTTGCAATTTTAATTCTTTTGTCTTTTATTTTAGGGATATTATCACTGAAGGTCCTTAAACTATAGCGTGTTTTACACTTTCGTCTTAAAACTTTTTTTTCTCACTTTGATCCTTAAGTTTGAATAACTAAATGGTAGTGAATCTGGATGGCTGATTGTATGAAACAAAATTATTTTAGTTTATGGCATTTAGTTTTAAAAGTCATTAAAAAATAAAAGGACATCGTTTTAGTCATCATCAAACTTAGAATTGGTTCATTTGTCGTCTTATTTCAGAAGAAATGGGTCGCGCAACCCCTATCCATACCTGACAGGATCTTTCACCTTCGACCATATTTTCTGGTGATTTTGGTACTATTTGTTTTATCTTAACATTTATGATGTCGCTCATGAATCGATTTGGCAACATGTCGCCTAAAAATGAATACCCAAGCTTAATATGTAATCATCCATGGGTTTTTACTTTTATTATGTTTTTCATTCTTCCAACACATTAACAATTTCACAAATTTTTTTTTTCATAATCAAAACACTTTTGATCAATTTTTTTTTTCTTGTATCTGCAAATGAAGATAGAGAAAGAAAGGAAAAGAATAATCTTGCATGGAGGAGAAAGAGTGAGATTGAAAGAGGTGTCAGCGTGAGCCTAATGTGTAAGCTTATCTGAGTGAAATATTTGTTTGAAAATCAAAGTGTGAAAATTTTTTTTTAGGACAAAAGTGTAAATCACAATATAGTTTAGAACCTATAATGATAAAAAAAATTTTAAAATTACAAATTTACTTTTCAAATGGACCTCACATGCATCACACGTGCATTTTAACGGTTCAAATTGATTGAAACTTCAAAAAGAACTTACGGTGATATGAGAATATGAGTTTAAGGATCAAATTGAGAAAAAAAAATTTTAGGACAAAGGTGTAAAACACGCTATAGTTTAGGGACCTTCAGTAATAATATCCTTTATTTTATTGCAATTTTAATTTTATTCACTTAATTTTTATGCAAGTTACTTTCAAACAATTTAATTTATTACACTTTCATTTTATTGCCTTTTAATTTTCAGCACTTATATTTTTATTGCAATTGTTATTTTTAATTCACAAATCAATTAGACACTTAAATATCAATCAAAACTAAGTTTTTCAATAATTAGGAACTAATCCTTATGGGTTCGACATTCGAATATTATTCATGCAATATCCACTTTATTTGGTGCAATTCTTATATTTACGAAAATAATTGTGAACAATAACATGCACAATCATCAACTATTTCTAATTTTAAAGCAAGACCATATCCACAAGATCTCTTTGGTGCTCAAAATACCACACCATACCAAAAAGTCTCCATTTTTAACTTTGCAGGCAAAAAAGGATTTACCATTTAGGTATTTCCTTTGCAACACATTAAATTTAAATCTCTCTCCTTTCGAGGCTACCATCCAACCCAATTTAGCTAAAAGAAACCTCTTCAAACCCAATCATTATATACTCTTTCTCTCAAGCAAAAAGTCTTTCAAGACTTCAAAACAAGATAATTACGTGATTCTTTCTTGCAACCCCACTAGAATCTCCTCACAATGGAATCCATATTGCCACACACCGTATTTAGGATCTTAAAAGTAGATATAGTGTCGCCTGAAATAAAGACCTAATCAATGCTGCCTTACCAGCTTTAGATAAAAGTTTCCGCTTGTCATCTATCAAGCCTTGTTTGAATACAATCTTTCAGCTTAAAAAACCTTTTACTCCAATTTTTCCTGAACAGAATAGTGTTTTCCAAATAAATGGTATCATTCTTTATACTTTTCAGACCCCATAATTCACGAATTTGTTTCTTAGTCTTTCTATCAGAATTTTAGAGAATAAAATATTAGATTTGTCAAAAATTTACCTTTTGGATTGACTAGGAACATAACATCTCAATATAATTCCACATAGCTCGAGCATTCTTAACATTGGCTCTCCTCGCAATTAAAAGATCATCAGCATACAGTTGATGGTTAATGGTAGTGAATTCCTTGCAATTTTAATACCTTATATCTTTTTATTATTCTTCATTAACCATAAGAGAATTTCCATACACATAATAAAAAGATAAAAGGGAAATCTAGTCCCCCAAATATCAATCCTCAAGAAAAGGTCACCACTCTTGATGCGGAACTCCAAGCTTAAAGAAACTGTAATCCCAATATACAATATGATATGGAACAAACCCTAAGTAAAAACCCGCCCTATAGCACCTCTAGATAACAATTGTATCTAGCAACACTAATTAGAAGGCAAATAATGAAATTAAAATTCGTCACAAAGTAAATACCTTTGATAAGAATATTAATTCCCAAATACAACAAGTAGAAGAAGAACTATCCTCACTTGGAACACACAAGTCTTGTTGAAAACAAGAGTAGATTCTCAATTATCAATAATCAAAGTTGTTTTTTTACAAGCTAGTAACTTCCCCTTTATATAGAGATTAGGGTTAGGTTAAGAATCAATCTAGACCATAAAATAATTAGGAAAGTAATCCTAAGGCTTAAAACTAGCCCTAAATAAAAATAATCCGAAAATAGAAATAATTACAAAACTGCCATTATAATCTTGAAATATCAATAATTACGAAACTGCCATTATAATCCGAAAATAGCTAAATTAATAGACTACCATTATAATCCGAAAATAGCTAAAATTACGTCGTTTTGTCTTTGCAACTCCCGAGCAGCATTACCACCTTCATTCCTTGCTTGAACATCATGCTTAAATCATCATTTTTCCCCTAATGGTAGAATATGACTCTATGATGCCCGCATCATTCTCTTCCTCTTCAAAAAGATTCGTCCTCGAATCTGAATCCATATTGGAAGGAAAAATATCAGAATCATTGAAAGGAGCGGACTCATTGTACTCACCCTGAAGGAATATTTTGTATTCGTTGTTATTGACTCTTTCAAGCACTTGAAACGGTCAATTGCCTATAGCATCCAACTTAGAATTCCTTATATTAGAAAACATTTCTTTCCTCAGGTGTACCCAAACCCAATCTCTTGGTTTGAATATCCTTCACGTGTCATCTCAAAAATTTTTCCAACTGGGACTCAAAAATTCTACATCCCTATCATATCTAATAATTCTAGGCACTCCACGCAATTTTGATTTCACATCAAAGTCCTGAAATAAAGAGACAAAAACACTAGGCAAATCGGGGTTAAGGTTAGTTTTACAAAGCAAAACTTCTCGAAACTTCACTAATAATATTGATTTCTTGCCTAAGAATGCACTATTGACTTCTCTCTCTTTTGCATTAAAACTCTTTTTCTTTTCACTCATCTCACTTTTTTCTATTGCATTTTCCTCTTTATTTTTCTTACTAGTGCAATCACTCACCATTGGGCCTTTATTTATATTATTTTCACTTTTGGCCTCTTTAGACTCAATTTTTTTATTTGTCTCACTTCGCAAATCCCCATGTGAACTTTTGGATAATTTCAATTGTTCTAAATACACCTCCATTGGAGATAAAGGTGCAAGTGTGACTTTCTTTTCATTATGCTCATGTATCCAAGCTCTTGGTTCCTCCCTCATTGGACGTCTCCTTATGGACTGATTTGAGACTTCGTCATCCTCGGAACTCGATGGCTCTATATATCTAGTTTGCCACCCATCTTTCTTTGGGTTATTTGTGGTGGTCAAAAAGACTTCACTTACCTTATCATTTAGCTCATCCATCTTCTTGTTCAACCTCTGAAATTCTCATTTGAAGGCTTTGTAAAAGAGTTTCATGTCCGGTGTCATTTCTTTCTCAAGCTCTTCCTCATAATGAGCGGCTTCTTTTCCTTTTATTCTTGACATCTTAATTTCTACAAGATAAGATTAGTAAAAGAAAATCCTTACTTCTCTCCCTCACGTGTTTCACTATTTTAAATGGAAACTACGCTCGTGTTTCACATAATTTTGGCTTTTACCCTCAACGTGCTCACCACTCAAGCCTTTTACCACTCACAATCTCCAGAATCAAGTTGCACTTTAGAGTTAAACACAACAAATCAAAGCAAGAAAAACAATTATCACAATCTCAAAACCTAACCAACGAAAGAAAGTAGATCAANCAAAGAAAGAAAGGATATCAAAAGAAAAGCAAAAAGAATAACTGAGTAATGGAAAGCAAATATTACCCTAAGCAAAAAAAAAAATAAAAAAAATTCAGATTTTTTTTTNTTTTTAGGGATGCCTTGTGAACAGACCTGCTTAGGTGTGACCCAAGGTGCAACCTCAGGCGCCTGTAGTGCGATTAGGGTTTTTTTTACTTGTTCTCTTCTTTGAATAAAAAAAAAACCAAATCAACAAGATAAAAAAAATGACGCACGGATCAAACACAATTTTTTTTTTTTTTTCATTTGGGAATCAAAGTATTATGAACGAATAACACAAAAAAATTGAAAACAAAGATAGATAGGTACTTATCTCAACCTATGCTCTGATACCAGTTGATGCGGAACCTCAAGCTTAAAGAAACTGTAATCCCAACACACAAGATGATATGGAACAAACCCTAGGTAAAAACCCACCCTATAGCACCTCTAGATAACAATTGTATCTAGCAACACTAATTAGAAGGCAAAGAATAAATAGAAATTCGCCACAAAGTAAATACCTTTGATAAGAAGATCAATTCTCAAATGCAACAAGTAGAAGAAGAACTATCTTCACTTGGAACACACAAGTCTTGTTGAAAACAAGAGTAGATTCTCAAATATCAATAATCAAAGTTGTTTTTTTACAAGCTAGTAACCTCCCCTTTATATAGAAATTAGGGTTAAGTTAAGAATCAATCTAGACCATAAAATAATTAGGAAAGTAATCCTAAGGCTTAAAACTAGCCCTAAATAAAAATAATCCGAAAATAGAAATAATTACAAAACTGTCATTATAATCCTGAAATAGCAATAATTACGAAACTGCCATTATAATCCGAAAATAGCTAAATTAAGAGACTGCCATTATAATCCAAAAATAGCTAAAATTACGTCGTTTCATCTTTGCAACTCCCGAGCAGCATTACCACCTTCATTCTTTGCTTGGACATCATGCTTAAATCATCATCTTTTGCTCTAATGGTAGAATATGACTCTATGATGCTTGCATAAACTCTATCAACATTACCATTAATCAACAATTTATAAGTAACCGCGCTGATACAGTTAAACACCAATCTTTTAAATGACTCCACAAAACCCCACGACTACAACACTTGATCAATAAAAGACCACTACAATCTGTCATAAGCCTTATTTAGGTTAATTTTTTCCACCATGAGACCAAGCCTCCTCTTACTTTTTTTTTCACCTTGTGAATTAGCTCTTGAGCGTCAACTATATTATCGGCGATCCATAGCAACAAAGGCTCCTTGGTTTGGCGAGATCATTCATGGAAGCATGTTCTTCAACCTCATAAGCAACTACTTAAAGATGATATTACATGTACTGTTACACATGCTTATTAGGTGGAAATGACTGTTCTCTAACATCTGCATAACCTTAGGTATAAGCACAATGAACGTTTTGTTCAAACCTTTCTTAAATATGGCACTTCCTAAAGCTTTATTGAACATAGTTGGTGATATGATCTTTCACCGTATCCCAATAGCGTTTGTAAAAGAGACCCAAGAATCCATCAGGTCCTAATGCTTTGAGAGGATACATGGCCCAAATACAATCTTTTGTCTCTTTTATTGTTGGAATCTTCATCAAAGCCAGGTTCTCTTATTCACTAACAGGGGCACGGCCCAGGTCCCCCAAGTTTTAAGGTAGTTTAGGGATTTCAAAAGAGCAAACACTTTCAAATTCCCTTGACAAAGAAATCAATAATGCCACTTCTATTACAGATCCACTTCGAGCCATTATACATTGCATTGATCATATTCCAACGTCGCCTATTTTCCAAACTCATAAGAAAAAAACTTTGTATTTCAATCTCTTTCTGCTAGCCATAGCTCCTTGGATTTTGCCTTGCTATACTCTCATGTCTTGACCTCTGAATTTTAGCTCCTCTTCAATTTGTATTTTGAGCTACTCTCCTATCTCATATATGTGTTTATTTGTTATACATATGTTACCATATTACACATATGTGACCATTGTTACACGAATATGATGGTTGTGACACATCTAGTTACTCTATGTGACCACATTACCTTTATGTATCTGGTTATTACCTCTATGTGACCACACTTCATTTATGTAACTGTAGTTATCTCTAGGCGACAATTCTTTATGCATATGTGAATGTTTTTACGCTTCTGTAACCATGTTACACATATGCACCCATGTGACCGTTTGTTACGTATGCGATTGTTGTTATACATATGTAATTATTGTTATACATATTTGATCATGTTATTTCTATGTGATTGTGGGTTATGCGTATTTGGTTGTTGTTACCTATATATGACCGTTGTTGTATATATGTATTTGCATTATCAATTACACAATCAATAGTTTTATGTATTGATCACATTTAATATTGTGATCTTTTTGAGCTTTTTAATGTCCAACAAATTCAATTACACATTAGTTTTTGGAATTACTTTTTGTTTTCTTTAAGTTTTATGTACTTTTACTATTTTATTTGTAGATCCCAAATTACTAATTACTTTTGAAATCAATTTTTGTATTTAAATATAGAACATTTCTTTACTTTAATATTTGTATCACATATTATTGCACTGACCGCCATAACTACTTTGTGTTGTTCCATGTTTAACCTGCTCAAACGGTAGCAGGCAAAAATTTTCAATAGTCTGAAAAAACCCATTTGTTTTTTTATGGTTTAAAAGGCTGAGGTGAGTGCATGCATATATAGGGGTGTACAAGGGTTGGGTTGGCCAGATTTTTAAAAAAAATCAACCCAACCCATAGAGCGCGGGTTTTTGAGATTGTAACCCAACCCAACCCGAACAGAGTAACAAACCCAATCCAACCCAACCCATAGAGTGCGGGTTGGGTTGGTCGGGTTGATCGAGTTAATTTATCTTTAATTTAGTCAAAATTAATTTTTTAATAAATTAAATTTTAGTCAATAACTTAACTCCATTTCTCTTTATTTTTGCAAAAATAAATTGAATGAACTATTATAATGCAAAAAATTACAAAAACAATTCATATCCAATTGATTAAAAATAGTATATATTAAACAACATTAATTTGATTAAGTAAATAAAATTAATTACCCCTAGTCACAGTAAATAAAATTGATTAAACATTAGTATATATTTCTTTGTTCAGGTAACAGTAAAGTTGCAAGAAAGCAATATCATTTTCAGGTTCTCCATATTGGATTGGTTGCAACATTTTAGCATAAAAATGAATACTCGAGACATCAAATTCTTATTAGATTTTTTATATATCAATTAATGAGGCATTGTTTACAGGTTGTCCAAATCGGAAAAAAATTCATTTATTCATTCTTTCACTCACTTCCTTTTAATTATGAGTTTAACAAAAAAAAAAATTGCTTAATGACATCAATAGCATGCATTTTGGAAGTAAAAAACATTAGCAGAGCATGTACCTTTTTTGAAAAAAAATTAAAAAAATCACAAATTTACTTATTTTTCAGTAGAATAAACAAAAATCACAAATGGAAAATTGAAAATTCAATCAGAGAGAGAAAGAGAGGGAGAGAGAGAGAGAGAGAGAGAGAGGTTTTAATATATGCGGGTTAGGTTGGATTAATCGGGTTTTTTTACCACCTAATCCAACCCAACCCGAAGTCAGCGGGTTAGATATCATCCAACCCAAAAATTTAAATTTTCTAATGGATTGGGTTGAATTGGGTTGGATCGGCCAAATTAAATTGGATTGTCAGATTTTTGTACACCCATATGCATATCCATACATCTCATAGCTATTTTTAATTAGCTATTTTTATTATAAAAAAATTAACTACTTAAAATTATTCAGTTTTTCATATTAAATTTAATAGCTATATCTAAAAAATATACTTTATTTCATAAGATTTTTAATATTGCTCATCACAAAGATAACACACCTCATTATTTTTACATTAGAAAGGCTATTTGTCGGTTTACAGGGAGTCCCACGTACGGATTGGCTCACAGCCAACACAGAGCAATCCATTTGAGCTCTGTCGGGGCCCCAACTACTTAGCCAGCTGTGACCAACTAAAATTTCATTTTCTTGGCTTTTGTAAATCTCTCCCCCTGAGCCAGAGATTACTGGCGTTGGCCGCTAGCGACCCTAACAACCTCTCGAAATTGGGTCCCACACCCTTGCTTCTTCGATTTTAGAATTTTTTTTAGGCTAGACCCTCTTTCTCTACTCCACCCATCCACCCACCCACCCACGTAAGCCGTTGGATTAAAATGGACCACACCCAACTAATTAACTGTCCCTCACCATCAGTTGATCGCGTAACGATGAGATGGGATGAGAGACTGCCCACAACCCATCTCTCAGCTTTTTGTCAGTATTCCCTTTTTTTTCTCATTTGGATTTTGCAAACTTAAAAAAAAAAAAAAAAATTTAGGGAGTAATGTTTTTATTTTTTTTGTGTGCTGAATTTAGGGAGTAATGTTATGATTGAATTTCATGGTTATTTTTTAAGATAAAGCTATGAACGTGTCCAATTTCACCAGTTATTGGTCCAATAATCAATTAAAATTACAAAAAAAAAAAGAGTCAATTAA
>QANX01006053.1:0-44160 GCA_003254975.1 Ochetophila trinervis
AAAAAAAAAAAAGTCATTTGACAACAAAATTAAAAATCCCCAAATTTCTCCTATCCCACGTGTCACCACGAGGACGCTCAAAGCTTCTGCTACTTCATCTTCTTCCTGATCTGAGAGCTTTGACTTCAAGCTTTTGCTTTATCATCGTCGTTGTCATCATCATCACCTTCTTCTTCGACGGATATCACTGAGCGCTGCTGACTCTTTCCTCTTTTCGCCTCCGATTTAGCAATCTCTGTGGCAGACTGGCAGGTACTCCTTCCTTTCACCTAAATCTCTATCCGTGTTGTTTAATGTTTTTATTTTTATTTTGTATTTTCAGTTTCATTCATCAGGGAAATCTCAAGTTACCATCACCATTCATCGCTGAAGGTGGAAGCTTATACTTTCAAAGTTTCAATTCAAATTCAAAAAACCAGAGGTATTTGTTTTTTTAATTTTGTTAATAAATAACTTATAATTATAAAATTTTGAAATGGTTGTTTGTACTTTGTGTCATAGTGAATTAAACAAAATTTATTTTGTTTACTTTTGTTTATGTACTGCTTGTACTTTGTGAAATGGGTGTGTTGTGAATTTTTTGTGCTCTAAATTTTGCTCTGAATTGTGCTTTGAATTTTTTTATTTTCAATTTGAATGTGTTGGGTACAATAGAATACAGATGGAAGATCCCCATTCAGCCGCTTCTGAATTTATAACTCCATATGTATCAGCCACTGCTAGTAGTCCAACTCCATTTAGTAGAGCATCACAATCAGTTCCAATAGTTCCTCCACAACCTCTTTCTAACGATGCCACATCCATCTAGTAACACCACCACAAATAACAAAGAGAAAAAAAAATAGGATTGTTTTGGAGGTTTGGAATCATTTCAAAAAGGTTGATAGATGTGAAAGAGTCTCTTGGAATTATTGTGGCAAGGATTATGCAAGTGATTCTAAACGAAATAGAACTAGTACTTTGAAGAACCACTTGAATTCTTGTAAATAATAGTGTTCTAAGTTAGAGGACCCAACCAAAAGATTCATAGTTTTAAAGGTAAAAAAGATGGTGAGTGTGTTGGCCTTCAAGTTAAAACATTTAATAAGGAATCTTGCAGGCATACATGTTCTAGGATGAAAATTAAGGATGAATTGACATTTACACATGTGGAAGGGGAGGAATTTAGAGAATTTTGTCAAGAGCTAAATCTAAAGTTTGACTCACCATCTTGCACAATTATTGCGAGAGATATTTATCGAGATATTTATCAACTTTATTTGGAGTTTCTTTATGGACAATAATGTTAGGGTTAGCCTTACTACAGGTAGATAAACCTCAATCCAAAATGTTAATTACATTGTGTTCACCGCTTACTTTGTTGATCATGATTGAATTTTGCGAAAGAGGATTTTGAATTTTTGTCTAATTTCTAATTATAAGGGTGAAACCATTGGGAGGTTAATTAAGTCTTGTTTTATTGAATGGCATATTGGGAGGGTTTTCACAATTACTATGGACAGTGCCAAAATAAACGATGGTGCCATTACATTTTTGAAAAGAAGATTGAAGATTTGGAAAGATTTGGAAATATTGAAGATTTGGAAATCTATGAAATATGTTAGATCCTCGCCTTATAGGTTACAAAAGTTTTTGGCTTGTGTTGAGAAACGAAAGATAGAGTCCAAAAAAATTTAATTTTTGATGTGACTATTAGGTGGAATGGAATTCCACCTATTTGATGTTGGAGGTTGCATGTAAGTTTGAAACATATTTTAACTTAATGGAAGAGGAGGATGAGAATTATGTCTCTTATTTTGAAGAGCTTACACCTCAAGCATTAAATTAGGAGAATGTCTGTGTGTTTGTTCAATTTTTGAAGATATAGTTCCCATTTGAAAGTGAAGTTAAACTTTTTTTTATTTTATGAATTTTTAAATATGGAGGAATTGCTATTAGATTGGATGGGGGACAAAGATAAAACTTTAAAAGGTATGACTACTAGCATGAAGTCGAAACTTGATAAGTATTGGGGGTCAATTGAAAAGATGAACAAGTTGTTGTTTGTGGCTCATGTTCTTAGTCCTCGATTCAAACTTGGTTTTATCCAATTTGCCATTGACAACTATATCCAATGAAGTGTGTTAGAAATGCCAAGTGTAAAAAAATACTTTGTATAAATTGTTTGAGTTTTATGTGAGCGCATCATCAAATATTTCTAGTTCTACCACTCAAGCTTCAAATGATGTTCAATGAACCGAGGAGGCAAATTCTTCTTATGGTCAAGAGAAAGGTCTTGTAGTGTAGTATAAAAATGGAGATTGGCTAGTGGCTACCATAAGAAAAATGAGATGGATAGGTACTTGATGGAACTAGAAGAAGATCAAGACAATGCAACTTTTAATGTTTTAGATTGGTGGAAGTTGAATTCTGCAAAATACAAGATTTATTGAAGGTTGCACGAGAATGATTTCTTATTCTGTTGTCTAACATTGCTTCGGAGTTGGGTTTTAGCACTGAAGGTCATATTTTGTATCCATATAGAAGCCCTCTAACTTCAAAGGTTGTAGAAGCCCTAATATATTATCAAAATTGGATTAAATCAATCTCTTTCTCATTTCACATCTGTGCGTACTATGATGATTTCTTTGAGTAGTGCCAAAAAATTATTCCTGATAAAAGTACGTTTACAATTAATTTCCCAAATATTAAATTGAACATATATTTTTGTTTCAAATGTTATATTGTGATATTATATTTTATAATGACATTTTTTTTATAAGTTTTTTAAATGCTAATGATAAAGAATCATCTTGCATTATTGGAGTATGGACACCAATGAATGATATTGTTTATTACGTTGGTAAATAAACTGTTTTGGTTATCTATTTTATTTATGCGTTTTTAATTAGTTTATACATAATTTGCTATTCTAATTTATACTTTATTTTCCACATTGTTTAAGGCTTGAAGCTTGTTAGTTGGTGGTTGGTGGTTGCTGCTGCTGATTTGGTTAAGTTCTTGTTATATTTATTTTTATTTTTGGGTTAAATTCAGCTTGGTTGTTGGTAATTTAGTATGTAATTAAGTATTTTATGGTATTATAATTTTTATTCAATTGGACATTATGTATTATTTATATGTATTTTTTTTCCTGCTTTGTCGCTACTTGCTACAGAATAGACAGTATCGCAGTAAAAATTAAGGACAGAGAAACACAAATTATTTTCTTGCATCAAATTGAAATTTTTGTGTTTAAAAAAATAAAAATGGGCTTTTTGGTACGTAAGATTTGAGTTTGTAATAGACTAATAGTAATGTATTTTTTGCTTAAAATAAGGCTGAAAATAGTTTGAAATGAGGCCTAAAAAGGTCAAAACAGTGCTGGACTAGCTGTCCAAACTGCTAATCCATACACTAAGCCCATAACCGAAAGCCGACCGGTACGTTTCAATCCCCATAAAAATTAGATATTCAAATCGACCAACCAATGAAAAACTGTCAATTGATCGAAAATTGACCGACACCGACCGATAAACAATCCTACTTTGCACATAATTATGTAACCATCATGCAAGTAAAACTATGATCTTTATTTTACATATGGTTTTTTTTCTTTTCTTAATGTACTTTAGCACTTTTTAATTTTTTTTTTTTGCTTGAAAGTACTTTTTAAAATTTTATTCGTTCACATAAGTCTTTATAATTAATTTGTATAATTGATACTCTGTAATTTGAAAAAAATCGCACATTTGTCTAATTTAGTTAAGATTGATAGATTATGTTAACTTAAAAAGTTACGTAAATAGTACGTAACTTTTAAAATTAATTTTTTCATTTTTTATTTTACTAAAAATTAAAAAAAAAAAGAAAGAAAATTTAAAATTTATTTGTTATTATTTTTTTAATTTTTAGTACAATTAAAAATGAAAAAATCAATTTTGAGGGTCACTTGTTATGTATATGACTTTTAAATTGATGAAATCTGTCAATTTTAACTAAATTAGATAAATGTGCAATTTTTTTCAAATTATATAGTATTAATTGCACAAATTAATTGTAAAAATCCATATGTTAACAAATTTAATTTATAAAAATATTAAAGTACATTTAGACTTTTTTGTTTGTTTGTTAAAGTTACACCGTCTCTTCTTATTTTTACATAAAAAGATGTTAACTCAAAACTATGATCCTAGTGACTCATTTTTTGTTTGGTTAAATTCCAACATTCTTATCATATTAAGTTAAAAGGGCATTTAAAAAAAATAGTTAAAATGAAAAGATACCAAAATAGAAAGTCCAAAGTAAAAATGTTCAATAATAGAAAAAGAAAAAAAATACAAAGAAACTTTAATGGATAAAAATTAGACAGTATTGTTGCATGTACCAAAATATTCACTAAATTTATTTACTACATAATAAGTGTTAAAATATTATTGATTGACATACTTATATACTCTAAATATAAAATAAGTGAACTCTTAAATTAATATTTAATAAAAAAACTAAATTAATTAAATATTATCACAAAACAATCAATAAGTCTTGTAAAAAAAAAATCAATTAGGCATGTAAAAAAAAGCCCGAAAACCCAAAACCTATCAATCCTGCCCAAAAAAATTCTGTCAAAATTTAGCTCGAGCTCGATATGGCTCGAGCTCGAAACCGCCCAATTTCATCTTGAACTGGGCTCGGACTTTAGATTTTTAGTGAAGATTCGGTCCGAAGCTCGACTCATTGGGCTACTTGTTGGGCCGGCCTGAAGCCCAGCCCAAAGCCCGCCCATTTAGGCTAGCTTGAATCTTATCTAGATATAATTTAATTTAATTTTTTTATATATCTAAATAACTTTTGGTCTAAATCATAAATCACACCAAATTAACAAAAAAAAAACTTATAATTAATTATCTATATTATGTAAGTATAAATATATATAACAACCATGAATTCTAAAAATTGCTATGCATTTGAATAGTTTATTTATTTAATATGTAACGAGATTAAATTATTATATTTGAAAGATGAAATTTATAATTTTATTAAAATTTAAATTTTTGATATATTTTATGTTCATAAAAATATCATATATAATTTTTATTTTTATATAATATATTTTAAATAAAAAATATTTTTAAATTAAATTTTAAACTCTAAATTTAGATTTAAATTTTAAATTCAAAGCCCAATTCTAATATTTAAGCCTAAAATACAGTTTAATACCTATAAAAATTGGACATTAAATTTTAAAATTTAGAATATTAATTGATTTAATTTTTTTTTCATCTTAAAAAAATCCAGTCTAAATTCATCCGATTTAAAGTCAAACACCTCGAATCTACACCTTTACAATCAATAAATTTGGTAAAAAGGAAATAAAATAAAATAAATAAATGATGCATTGAAAAATAGGAAATAGCGTGGCTGGGGTAGCTGAAGCCGGCTTGTCCCTAAAACCCTCCTAAGACCTCTCTACCGAGAGAGGCGAAGGCAGAGGCAGAGAAGTGCACACGCAGCCACTCAGTCACAGTTCAATTTGCAACCAAAAATAAAAAACACCAGGCAAATAGCAAAAATGGTAACCAAACCATGGAGGATTATTCCAAGGCCATTGATGGAGACAGTGCTAAACAACCATGCTCAGCACCACCGAGTCCCTCAGCCTCTCATCCTCCATGGTCCCAGAGGCGTTGGCAAAACCACTCTCCTCCTTGAACGTATAAAACTCTCCCTCACCTTCCTTTTTTTTTTCTCCCTCTTTTCTCAATTTCTTCCTCATTTCTCTAACGTTCTCTCTCTCTCTCTCTCTCTCACACACACACACACTTTCCAGGTCTTCTCAGTGAGTGGAACAAAGGCCCCCACCTCACTGGCTATGTAGATTTCGCCGAATCGATCAAAGACCACCATCCTCAATTCAATCAGTCGTTTCCATGGGGTTCTTGGTCCAATTGCCCACCACCAATTCTGTCAGATTGCCGAAACAAGCTCGAAGAATGCTTGGAATCTATGGCCCATATGGGTGTTAAGCTCGGCACCATTGGCTCTCATCAAATTTTCTCTACCCTTAACAAATGGCACGGTCTTAATACAGCGCTTGCCTCCGTCATTGGGGCCAGTGACGCTTCGAAAACCAAGATTGCCCAGAAGGTCTCGAAATCGGTTTTGTGGGATCGGGCAGTTTTCGCACTATCTGCTCGATGTAATGCCAAAGAGATTGATGGGGTTTTGGGTTTGAACGAGAAGGGGAAGAGTTTGTCCATGGAAGAGAGTTCCTATTACCGGGAGGCGATTCTGGCGCTGAGATTGGCGAAGGAGGTTATTAGGATCCAGCAAGGTTGGAGAGCTAATTCCATAGCTCATTTGAATCAAACAGGCGGGTTTTCGAGGTCTTTAGCCAATTCATGTACTGATTGGCCTTGCTTGTTGTTGGAACTGCTGTCACAAGCTGCTGAAATTGATAATTTTCAGGTAGCTATAGCCATTATTTATCTGAAAGGCATTGCGATCTACAAATAATCAAGATTCTTGTTTGTTTAATGTATTTACATCATTTAGTTTTAATTGACCGGTCATCTATTGGGCAGCCGAAGCTAGTTATAAATAATATTGATGTTTTAAAGAATGCAATTTCGCTGCCCGGGGAGTCATCAGTCAATGCATCAATGTATCATGACAGTCTGATATGGAGAATAATTGCTTTAGGTGCAAATGAGAGGTCTCTGCCTGTCATACTTGTCACATCGGATAGGTTAGTTCATCCCTCTTCAAGTGATTTATAGCAAATTTTATATTATTTAATTTAATGTTCTCAAACTCTTTGTACCTGTAGTTTATTTGTTAACCACATTTTGGCACCATTGTTGCACATTCTTTAGAATTTTAAGCTTACATAATCGGAGACTTTATGTTTAGGTAACTCTTGTGACTAATCCTCGTTCAATAGCTTTAGGCGGTTCCATGTTACTCTTTATGGATATACACTGGTGAATTTGGATATTGTAATCAAGTATGTTTTCTTTTTTACTCACATCCTTTAGAATTTTAAGCTTACATAATCGGAGACTTTATGTTTAGGTAACTCTTGTGACTTATCCTCGTTAAATAGCTTTAGATGGTTCCATGACAATTTGGATACTGTAATAAAGTGGGTTTTCTTTTTTACTATATTTGCCAGTTAAACAATAAACTCAGTCCTCTTACAAGCTGATGGTACCAAATGCATAAAGCTAATTGCTTGTCTCTTGCATGGTTGACATCCAACTTTCACTCAGCTTTCAACATAATCAGTAAAATAAAGGCTGAAAGCATTCTGCTTACTCTGCTTTTGAATATTTGAAAATCTCAGATTCATAGAGATTTTTGGTTATGCATAACATATTTCTTTAAACTTTTGTAGTGTGTTATTTCCCTTTCCATGTTTTTTATTTTGTATTTTTGAATATCTATTTTGCAATTTTAAATCTTGATATTATGCAACAGTTACTATTCGTACCGAGCTTATATGGATTTTGGATTTCCAGATGTATTTGTCTCCCGTGAGGTACTCTAACCAATTCTATAATTAAATGCTGAAGCTATACTTCAATGTCTATTCACTTATCTATTTCTTTCAAAGATTAAACTGTAACCCATATTGAAGAAAGTAGTACTTTTTAATGTTCCAAAATATTTGATGCGTACTCCTCTGCCTGGAATGTTTTGTTGACAAATTTCTTTATTTTTTTTCTTATATTGAATTTTGTGCTGCCCATGTTGCCTCCACCTTAAACTTATGACCTTATATGATGCTAGAGGATGAATAATTGTTTCTTTGTTCTGTTTTATTTTTAGAAAAAAAATTCCTTCAAATGGATGGAATTTTATAGTAGTAACAAACAAATCATTATTCATAAAATGTATCACATATTTGTACATTAATATGTTTCAACTAGGTAGTTCTAGATAATTGTTGCAAGTACATGTGAGATCACTTGATGGTATATGTATAGACCTTATAATGATGCTAATGTGTGTTGCTCATTTAAACATTGTTTGATCTGCAGACATTTGGTTGGGCTCCCCAAGAAGCTAAAATGCATATGGTTACGGATTACTTCAGTAATTCAGAGGTAAGAAAGTTACATTAGTCTTAACTCTTAAATAAATGTATTTTGGGGAACATATCTCTCTGTAATAACTCTCTTATAGAAGACACAAATTATTATCATATTTGATGACACACACACGTACGTATATATGAAAGCAATATTTGTGATATTGGTTTCATGAAATACTAGCGCATTAATATGGCAATTGTTTATGTCAAATTGTAGTGGACAGTAATTATTGAGGTGCTTGGCCCAAACCCACGGCATCTTTTTGAGCTTTATGCGCTGAAACAAAGCAATTATTATCAGAAGTAAGATTTATTTATTTATTTTATCTTGTCTATTTTCATTTGACATAATACCAATGGTATTAAATGTAAAGAAGCAGGAACTTTGTTATATTCCATATAAACTTAGTGGCTAGCTTAGTATATAATTGAATGGTATTGCATTGTTCACAAACTATATCCATTTTTCATTCTCACCTTTGATAATATTGTGTGCATAAATAACTATCAAAATGGGGTAGTATAAATTTGTGGTAGACTCAGATGTACACTATGAAGAAGTCATTTTTCTCCCCTCATTACTCAGCTGTAAGGGTTCTTATATAATTTATGTGTTTATCTGAATCATCTACTGTTGTTTTTATTCTAATTGTAGGGTGATGGATGACAAAGGTAGCTCATTTGAGGACATTATAGATGCATATCTAGCATATTTGCAAGTAAGTTTTACAGATGAGAAACAAGTTTACATTTTGTTTATTACTCTTCTTTTATTTCTTATTTTTCTCTTCCAAGGTTAGTTTTTCCTTTGTAAATTTAGTGAGCTTAAGTCTGGAAGATTTAGCATTCAATGTTATGTGTTTCACCTGGTTGCACTTGTACATTTTAAACTTTTGAATTGCTTGCGTGTTGATTACTTCCCTAATGTTATTAATTTGTATGTTATGTCAATTACTTTTAATTTTGAAGATTACCGTGGTGAATCCTGCCATGGATAGAGCATTGGCACTACTGCAAAAGTTTGCTGTTGATGCACAAAGTGGCAAAATTTCAAAAGATAAATTACGTTTTGGTGCACCTTGGAGGCATCCTCCACAGACAGATGACCCCACCTTGTGTTATGAGTGGGCAAAGATCCAACTTATGGATTTTGTGCAGTCTTTAATCAACACAGAATTTGGGGTATGCTGCCTTTGTTTCTGGTTGTTCTATATTAGACATTATCTTCTTATTTTCTGTTCACACTTTTTGATTAAGAGCTGTTAGACTGAGCATACTGTTTCTTTATGTTTTTGTGCATTTAAGTTCCATTTTGTTCACATATCTATGATTTATATCTATGTCATGCATTAATAAAAAAAGTTTTGACATTGATACAAAAGTTTTCTTTACCTCATGAATAGCTGGTTAGAATACTTATATTTGTTTGTATGTATGAATATCGTTAAGTTTCTATCAATTCTAAAAGCTTGGGGTTAAGAAAATAACCCAACTATGTGTACCAAGCTAATACAAACATACACTAGCATATCTAAAGTACTATTAGTCAGAAGATTGTTAACAATTTTGCTCTTTAGTCTGTCAATTTTGAAGTACCTGCATTTCATAAATGTATACCCATTGTTACTGTATATATTTTATCCTGTAGTTGGAGAATGTGCAGACTGTATGCCCCATAAATCTACTTTTTATTCACTGTTATCTTAGTCCTCTCATTAGTTTATTAATTGCTTCCCCTACTTTCCTTGCAGATAAATTATCTGGCTGATTGTAGCCTTGAGATTTTTGATGATCCTTCAGCTGTGGCATTGTTAGAGGTACATTTCTCTTCTTTGATGAGTTCTTTGCTTCATAGGCTTCATTGTTTCCATTCTATTCTCTTTAAGATTTTTTTTTAGTTGTAGGTTAAGTACAGCTATTTTTAAGTTTGTCAAATACTATTTTGATGAAGAAACTTTACATTTGAACTTTTACAGTATCACATATTTGATTTTTGATTTTTTTTTACCTAAATTGTTAATGAACAAGTTATTTAATATTTTACTTTATTTCCCTTTAATCATGGAGCTGTCAGGGTTTCATAATAGACGACTTCCTCTAGTCATTTCCAAATAGATATGTGTTGCTATTTTTTTCGTGGTAAAAGATGTGTTACTACTAGCTATGTTGACTCGATCTTTCTTCCATCCCCTTGTAGCTTGGTTTACTCTATTCTCAACGGGATCCATCCTTCATTCGCCCTATATCTAAAGGTATTCAGAGGTGCCTAATAAGATGGTAAGCAATCTTTCTTGTATTGAAGATAGAAAGGATAATTCCAAAGTAGTATTTGCTCAATTATGCGACTTTTTGGTCACAGGCTAGTCCAAGAGCGAATGCAAATGAGTTCAGGTAACATGCTTCGGTATCTCTGGCAGCGATTTATGCGTGGCCGCAGCTATCGTCACTTAATGCTACAAGAAGGATACAAATAAAAATGGAGTAAGTGCACTGTCTAATTTGTGAAACTGTGTCTTGAGTGAAACTTAGTACAACACATATTTAATTTGCTGATGTGACAATTTGAGGTGATAATATGATATCCATCAGAATTAAATGGGTTGGAGTTAGTCTTTCGGTTGATAGGTAATACTTGTTTGACGTGTAATGCTTTCTTGAGGTTTCAAGGGCTCTTAAGTGCCATAGAGAAGTTATAATAAGAAACCTGGGCAGTTATGGCTGAATGGGTACTGAGGTTTTTGTAAATCTCCTCTACGTTCTCTTTTGCATCCTTCTCAGAAGCCAATTTTCATTATTTATTGTCCTCTACGTTCTCTTTTGCATCATTCTTAGAAGCCAATTATCATTATTTATTCACTTTCGCCTGAGTTAGGGTTTATTTGGTTAGGTTTGATATTCTTATTTTGTAGGGTCCTTTAGTATGGTTATTTAAGCAACAACTAGGCCTATTTCTTTCATGGCGTAATCAAATTTATGTGGTTTTCCTTTCAGCTTTCTTTTGGCTTCTTTTGGCCAAGGCTTTTTCATTTGGAGAGGGAAGTTCACTTGTGGAGGATCACATAAATATGCAAGTGATTCTTATTTTATTATTAACTTATGTTGTAGATGTGCACTTAGTCCTTGTTATCTCCATTTTATTTGGTGAGCAGCACATGCACCGTCGCACATATGTGCACACACCCTCATAGATCCCCAATATCACAGAGTTGCACGTATAATCTTTGACCAGATATTCTTGTGTTGGATGATCGTTTGACAATATATATTGACACTTCTTTTTTGCCTCAGTTTCAATAGTGTGCAACGATATCAGAATCTTCAAGCACTGATTCATATGGATATTGAAGTAATGTAAGAATTTCCTTCTCGTTCTTCTATTTGTTATCTGCCTCAATTGTTATAGTGGTTTGCCATCTGTTTACATTCATGGAATAAAATTCATGGTTTTATCAGATTATGTCGTCTATGTCCAGATTGAGTGTAGTGAAAGCACAACATCATTACTGTTACAGGTTTTATTGGCGATGAAAGTAGATTAAGGATGTATTTGTATTATGTGGGTTGCTCTAGTAGTTTTCTTCAATTCCCATTAAAAACTGCAGTTTTAAGAAAGCTGTAACCTTATTTCTCCTTGCCTAGGACGGTGCTATGAAGTGAAACCCTTAGGATCAAAGAGCTTGAAGGCTTGACTTGAAGACTGTAAGTCAAAGATTACAGAATTAGAGGTTGGGGACGATTTTAGCACATCATGACCAATTGAAGAGTTTACTCATTTGGGTGGAGATATGAAAATGTATTTTTTTGCTCCATTTCCACTGAATTTCAATACAATAAATTTAAAAAGAAAAAGCAGAAGAAGCAAAAGAAGAGGAGGAAGGCACGGTAGACTTACGAAATGTAAATAGATTTTATCAGATTATAAAGAGTTTGAAGGTGCCTTCGCCTGAATTTATGGCTTTTGATAAGGAGTAGCCACTAAGCCAACAATGAATTTTGCACTAATATATATTATAAGCTTGACCTCTAGACTTTTGGTTGAAGCAATTTCATTTACACTTCATAACTTTTAGGCCTAATTTAGATTAGACATCTAGATTTTGTATATTTAAAAAGTACATTTTAAAGTTTAACTGTAGTTTAATTTTATTTTTTTTATGATAAAATGACTGAAATGCTTTTAAAATAAAAAAAAAACATGCAATATTTTTTTTTTCTCTCTTTCTCCTCTCTTTCTCTCGTCTCTCCATTTCTCAATTTGTTTAATAAATAATACTCTAAAATATTTAAAAAATTTATAAATATATTTTTTTATTACAAAAAAAGAAAAATATTAAGATGATTTTAATTTATTTTCAAATGTTGAAATTAATAAAAAAAAATGTATATCCATAATTTTTTGATTTAGTCTTAATGTTTATCCAAATTTTTTTAACAAATTAATTATCTTATATTATAATCCAAAAATTAGTTATAAAAATTAAAATTAAAATTAAAAACTAAAAAAAAGAAATTTCCATATAGAGCTTGGAAAGCTTATTCTTCATTATATTGGTCAATTAATTTTATAGTAAAGCTACTCACTAAAAAAAATTTCAATGGTAGAGAAAGTTCACTATCTATCGTAACTTTTATATTTCGTGGTAACGAAAGCTTCTCATTATCTATCATACCATTTTTATTTCCATTCACATTTTCATTACCACTCCATAATATAATCATTTTATTTCTATTCAGATCACATAATCTATCTTTGCCGCAATCTAAAATTCAAAACTTAAAAAAAAAAAAGAATATATACATATATATATATATATATATATAAATGGTCTCATTTTTGGATCAAATATCATTCAATGTTTTTATACTTCTATGCCTCTGCGGAGAAGAAAGAGAATGAAAGAGGAGGTAAAGAAGGAGAAAAAGGAGAGGACAAAAACAAATAAAATTAAAGAGTTGTTTTTACGGGAAAGACAATATATTTAATTTTTTTTAATTAAAGTAATTCTTTTTCTACATCTTTTATAATATATTATAATGTACTATTTTTAATCTATGTCAATAAAAATATTAAAGAAATTTATTAAATTACTAATTAAAAATTACCATTTTATCATTTTTCTATTAAATTTAATAAAAATTTGTTAATGGCCGAGGGTATTTTTGAAATGTTTCAAACTACGAGGTTTATCGTGAAACAGGAGTAAACAACATTGTTAAGATGATATTTTCTTATAAATACTTATTACCATTTTACCATTCTTCTGTTAAATTTAACATAAAATTATTAACATAGGGGATATTTATGAAATCATTGAAACCACATGATCTATTGTGATATAGAGATAAACAGTAGAGGGTATAGATGATATTTTTCCAATCTTGATAGGATTTTACTAAGAAAGAGATATCAAGTTCCTTTTGGTTTAATAAGTCTACCAAAAAATAAAAACAATGATTTCAATGGGCGTAATTACTATAAATTAAACAAATAATCAAATTCCTTTATTGGAAACTTCGAAGCCCAGTAAGTGAGTGCATCTGATTATGCTCAATCCACATAATTATTTTAACAATATCTCACTTGGAAGCATAATCATCAACCATAAATTAATACTCACTCACCACAAAATTTCACACACAAAATTATCATTTCAATTAATCACATAGCATACTGACAAGGTTCAACAATACATATAATTTAGATCTCAGAGATTCAATATCAATAAATCTCAAATAATAACCATCACTATTTTCAATCATACATCTAATGTATCAACAAGACACAACAATATACATGGTCTAGGTGCAAAATTTTTACAATAGCTCTAATGGATCAAACAAACACATGTACCAAAATCAACATCTCAAACAGTCCTATCAAGAAGCTAACAAACAATAGGTGCACACACAACTATATATAATAATGATCCACTTTCATGCATGTATTGTTTAACAAAGCATTATAAATAACCAACAACATGTTCAACATTGTGGATTACTATATCTTCCACTAAACCAATGTAGTTTCAACTGCTCAACACTTTTATCAGAAATACATGCTCCTGAACAATGCCTGCAGACAAACTCTTGGTTAGCGAATATGTCAACATGTTTTAAATATGCATACACAATATGAGGCTTGTTACTACTTTCTCATGCACAATATATATAATTTCATATGTACTTTTAATATTATTGAAGAAAGTTAATGCGGTGAAATTATACAATACATTTTTATTGGCCTCACAATGGAGTCAATAACTCCTAGAGCATATACAAAACTTCACAGTCAAACCGTCTCAACAATTACCTCAAAACACGCAACATATACTATGCGTATACAAATAAGGATGCTGCAACAGTCTACTTGGAAACCTTCCAAGATACAGCTTCTTATGCCATGATAGAAACATGCTCAGTAGTGAAACTAATCTCATCCATACAGTTATTATAATCAGCATCATAATAGCCAATCACATCAAGTGAGTTTGTGCGCCAATATATGTGAATATAATCCTTTATACTCTGAAGATATCTCAATAACTTCTTGATTTATTGTCAACACAAAGATAGAGATTACTCAAATAGCTACCAAGCACACCTACGACATAAGAAATAACAAACTGTGTGCAAACTTGAGTACAACATACTCATAGTAATAACATAAGTAATATTTGAGACCATTTTTATTTAACATGTTCTCATTTTTATTATTAAAAAATTTAATCCCTAGAAAGTTGATCACTTTTCACTGCAAAGCCTTACCAGAAGAATAATTGTACATATTGAACCTTTCAAAATACTACCAATATAGGTTCTTTGAGACACTATTCACTATATCTTGAAGAATATTCTTCTCCAAAAGATGTAAGACCTTTCCAAAGTCCTCCATATAAAAAATATTGGCTAAACAACATTCAGTATGTCTCTAATTATTGGAAATAAACCAGTATGTCACTAAACACACTGAAACATAAAATTGCTCCCATTATTTCCTATCAGATGTATTGGAAGCACCTTGTATGTCATCACATACAAACCATAAATATGAAGTTACTCCCACTGGCCCTCTATAACATTCTCTAAGAAACAATTATGGTGTAATCTTCAAACATAGATATACAATTGTATCAAGGCTTGCTCAATCCATAAGTTGACTTATAGAGTATACAAATCAAATATTCATTCACAACCTTTCGAAAACCAACTTGTTGGACCATAAAAAAAAAATGTTAATTCAATTAGTAAGCCAGTTTTGACATTTATTTGATGCAACTCATCTTTTTGGCTAAAATTTTAGCCACAAATTTAGTCTCATACCTTTTTATTTAACCATTGGAAACATGTTTAGTCTGGATCCATATTCAACCAACAAGTTTGCATTATAGTGACAATTTAACCATATTGATAACAACATTATGTACCATAAATGTCACATTATCATTCATCGCATCTAACTCAGAGTTAGATTGCAAATTACTTATAGCTCCCTATAATTGTTGAATCTAATTCATCATTTACTTCAAATTCATATTATTGCAAAACCACATAACCATTATACATAACATGTCTGTAAACTCTCTATAACCTTCTTAAAAGAACATTGTCACCAATTACATATGTCCTAAAGTGCATGTCCTTCATCCTTGAGTTCATCCTCACTGACTATTGTTTTTTTTACAATCTGACTATCAACATCTTGACTACGAACAACTATAAAGAAATGGACATACTTCCATTTCTAAAGTTCAATCTCCTTTGGTCCTTGACCAATATCAGTGATAACATGATCTTCAAAATATATTCAACTTTGTCTAACCCAATAAAACTGGTGGTATGAGATTGTAAATAACATATAGAACACCTAAACCCAATAAATGACCACTAAGGGTTTTAAGATCCAACATATTGATCAGGAAATTATAGATTTTACCAAGCGTTCACAACCTTATACACGAAAAGTGAACTAGGCTTCTCATCTCACTTCAATTTATATGTTGAAGTCCTCAAAACCTCACATCACAAGAAAAGTTTAGTAAACATTCCAGCATACATCGCATCATATCAAAAAGTGTGTGGCTTCTCATTTTTAGCATCATATACTATATGTTAATGCCACATTCGTGAAATTATTTTGCAAATGGCCTACAGTTTCTGTCAATCTCATCAAACATTTCAAAGCAACCACCAACTCTGTCAGATCTCATACCTTTTATTTCTCTTATTCATTTGAAGATCTAATTTGGCTTGAAAAACTAAAAAAAATAAAATAACAACATCCAAGTATACCAATCTCTTATAAATAAACTAAATGTATTCATTACAAGAGAAATCATCTATAAATGTAACCAAGTATATCATATGCCTTTCCAAAATAGATGGAATAAAATTTCATAACCATCTATGTGAATTAAAATCAAATATTTCCACATACCACATTTTTTTTCCCCTAACTTCAGTAATAGTTTACATCTTCATACACTCAACATCAATAGAAAAAAATTGATAAATACCAAGACTAGTAAATGTATCATTTATTACTAATCTTTTCATCTCCTTTCTAAAAATATGACTCGCATATTTATGTTGCAACAAAGAAGATCATCATCATTAATGTATATTTGAGAGTAATTATAAAAGCAACCATAGGGCAATAGTTAATACAAGCAACATCCAAATTTCAAGTATATGCAAAATACTGCATGAAGATGCTTATCCAATCAAAAAAGTTCCTTAATCCAAAATACCACTTTAATACCAAAATTAAAAACTATAATCATTTTATATTCAAAATGAAATAGAACTAAACTAACCTCATCAATAGTATATAAGAACTTTCATCCAATTTCCATAAATATTAACATTCACTCAAGGTTGGTTGGTCTCTTCGAGCTTGTTAATTCCTTCATCAAATCTGCTTTGCCTCATGTTACCAATATGATGATCTTTTGATCCAAAAAATCACTCAATTCGTTGAGTGTTGTAACTTGATTCGCCTTCGAGTCAAAATATCCTCACATTACCAACTTGATTACACATAGAAGAAAACATCAATTTCGTGACAATGCTTATCATTTATGTCAAACTTTGTAAACATTTTACTAATTTTCGCTAAGAGCTTATAAGCACTGACATCTTTATGGATTCTCTAGAACAAATCATTTATATAATGCTCCAATATCATCAATAACAGTTGTTTGAACAATCTCAATTTTCGCACAACTTTATAGCCTTGCAGTGGTTTAATTAATAGACTTTTTCGGAGAAATTATTTTCAAAGCTTAATCAATTTTTAACTAAAATCAAATTCAACAGAATCTTATAGATAATAGAAAATCTCATTTTAAACTATCATGGAAAATATAGGAAAAGTATTTCTGGAATGCTCACAGTTGCGGAAATGACAAATATCAAAAGTATGCACATGTGAATAGGATCATGTACTAGCTCGTTTCCCAACCCCCAACATTTTTAACAAAATATAATAAATCATTAGGGCTCTTTGACTACAAAAGAAACCCATACACTGGTAATGACAATAAATTAAACACCACAACTAAATGCATTGAACTAATTTTCGACAGAGTAAACAAGAACATTCAGTTCATGGCATTTAACTAACTTCCTCCACCAATCTAATCATCTTAATAAGTAATTTACCCACTGACATGATAACTTAAGTACCTGTATAGACCTTAGTATTAATTCACTTTTGGGAGAAAAAATACGTTGACAATTTCATGATATAGGCAAGTTAAGTCTCACGACAAATAAATACTTAAGCATCCTAAACTAGTATGTCAAATTCATTTAAACAATGTTACATTGACAATTGCATGATTTAAGCAATCTAAGTCTCACGACATGTAAAAATTTGAACATTCGGCAGTACTATGTCAAATTACCAAAAATATTATAGTAAAGGCAATTCTAAACAAATGAATTAAATTTGAGAAAAAATATTTTGCCAATTAAAACTAGAATTTAAAATAATTTTTTTTTTTTAAGAATTTTGACGTCCGCTTTGTCCAGCAAACTAGGTCGCGCTCGACCCAGATTACAAGCTCAGGGGTCACCCACGACCTACCTATTTGACCTGGAAAAATCCTTCGTTTCTAGAGACTATTCTCGAAGAGATCAAAGGGGTTCTTATCTTCTTTTTAATTCTAATATACCTGCAAGTTTAATTTTGCTAAAAAGCTGTCATAAACTCAGTTCCAATACCAAACTCTAATTCGGATATATTTCACACAAAATATTTAGTCTCAATGGGTTACCTACCAATTTTAAATAATTATTGGCACCCATGGTGTTCTAAATACATCAATCAATAAAACCTAATGTTTAGTTTTGATCAAAACATCGTGTTTACCAAAATAAAAAATTAGTCAAATTGAAACCTTTAAAAAAATTAGATACACAAAATTTTGCTTCAAATCATGTCTTACTTGCAATTAGACCAAATTCAACATATTAAAAATATCACACATGTTCCTAACAAATTTTAATGTCAGATTTTGAACAAGACAATAACGGTGAAAAAAAAATCCCTATGTTGATAAACATCAAGTTTTACAAATTCCTTTTCAAAGAAATATGATCAAGTAGTACTACAATACTCGAAATTCATCATATAATGAAACCCATTCACAAATTTCAACCAAACAGCTTCAATTCTAGAAATACAAAATTATGACATCCTCAATTTCATATTTATATACAAAAAATTGAACAAATATGAACATACTTTGATACTATTGGTGATAAATTTTATTAAACATATTATGAGATAAAGTAGATTAATTATTATTTCATTTAGATCTCATGTTATTCAATAGCACACATCAACATATCGTTCATAATAGTATGATTAGAAGCTTCTGCCATTGATTTTCAATTGTTGTAGAACCTACAAAACATTAAATGAGTTATAGAGACCACTATGACACTAACCCTCTGCTCTTTCTCAAAATAATATGTATGTTTTAAATAATGACCCCCATCTCATATTTATAACCCACACAAAATAATATTATAATTATAATAATAATATATTTAATAATAAAGATGAGTCCAAATCCTAATACGATTGTACTAAAAAAGAGACATTAGGTTCTTTTGGTCTAATGTGCCCACCAAAGTATAAAGAGAGAGTGCTTTCAATGAGCATCATTACTATAAATTAAACAATGTGTCCAATCTTATTAACAGAAACGTTGAACTCCAGTAAGTAAGTCCACTTGATTATGCATGATCCATATAATTATTCTAACAGTCGAAACACAACATTCTTACTATTACAGGTTTTATTGGCAATGAAAGTAGAATAAGGATGAATTTGTATTATGTGGGTTACTCTAGTAGTTGGCTAATTTTATTTCTCCTTGCGTAGGATGGTGCTATGAAGTGAAAAAGTTAGTATCAAATAGCTTGAGGGCTTGACTTGAAGATTGTACATCAAAGATTATAGAATTAGAGGTTGGAGATGAGTTTAGCACATCATGAGCAATTGAAGAGTTTATCCATATGTGTGGGGATATGGAAAATGTATTTTTTGCTCTATTTCCACTGAATTTCAACACAATAAATTTTTAAAAAAGAAGAAGCAAAAGAAGTGGAGGAAGGCATGGTAGACTTGAATGTAAGCTTATGAATTGTAAATATATTTGATCATATTATTAACAAAGTTTGAGGGTCCCTCTACCTGAATTTATGGCTTTTGATAAGGAGTCACCACCAATCCAACAATGAATTTTGCACTAATAAATATGTTAACCTTGATCTCTAGACTTTTGATTGGAGCAATTTAAAAATAATCCAATCTAATTCAAGTCAGTTATGAAGAACTGGATTAAATTGGTTTTATGTTTACGATTGTTAAATTTTTTAATCCCCTATTCCATAAGTTTAGTAAAACCCAAAAAGAATATAATATCTTGTGTTTTTAAGAATTATTATTATTATTATTATAGAATGGAAAAAGACCCTATAAAATAGAAATAAGTGCTTAGCAATATTTATGTTCTTTCACTACAATATGGGTTATCATGAATTGCAAAGACCCTATAAGATCTTATCCAGGATCCAGCATGTAAGTGGATCCTTTACCCCCTTTTTTAAGGATGTAAAAAAAAAAAATTCGAAAGCTTAAAATCTGATCAAATCTACCTAAAAAAATTATGCTTAAATCCAATATGAGCCCAATATGGTCTGAGTTTGAGCTCGCCCAAATTCATTTTGGTTTGGGCTCGTGTTTTAGATTTATATTGTAGATCTAGCTCAATGCCTTGCCTATTGGGCTACCCATTTAGCTGGCTCGAAGTATAGCCTGATAAAATTAGCCCGATATAATTATATATATATTTTCAATTTAGTAAAAAATATTTATTATATTTTAAGTTAAATTTGTTTATTGTTTATAATATTTTTATGTTTTGTATATATCATAAAATAAATTGCATATTTTTTTATTATTAAAGATATTTTGAGAAGAAAATAAAGTATATTTGAATTAAAATTTGGAATTATAAAAAGAAAAAATAACAAATTTTGGGTTCTAAATTTCGGGCCCATACTTTAAATCCAAAGTCTGAACCTAATACCCAAGCTCGTAACCTAGCTTGAGACCCATAGGACTAGCACCAAACCTTAAAATTTGGAACATTGGTCCGGCCAAGCCCGTATTTTCTCTTCAATCCTAAAAGCCTAGCTCAAACTCTCCTTAAACTGAATTTTTTGGCTTGGGCCAGGCTAGGCAGCCCAAATTTACCCTTCTACTCTCACTTTTGGCCGATTCACAAGATAAAAATGACGTAATTTATAATTATGTTCCCCTAAAAAAAGCATACTAGTATACCGCATTATTTAAGCAGGGTGACAATTCACATTGGCAGGTCATGTCCATGTCAACCCATTTATTAATTGTGTTAATCAATTTCAACTATAACCTATATCTATTTAATATTCATGGTAAATGGGTTGACATGGTTAACCTATGTAATTTTATTATTTTAAATTTTTATTCATTAATTTAACTTATTTGTGTCAATTTCGAGTTAAGTGTGTGAACTTATTAGTAACCTATTTATTATCTCATTGACACTAATAAGTTAATTGTATAGCCATATCACAACTTAAATTGCCACCCATATTCTTAAGCTTAATTGGATTGTTTGGACACACACATGTACATGTACATAATTTTGATATAGTAAAGACGCTGTGAGGATTTTATAGTTAGGACATCTTATATGGCAAACTATGTCATTCATTTTGATTGACACATAGAAAAAATATATACCAATCAAATTTTTCAAAAATACAATTAACCTTCTATAACAATTACCAGTAGATTTCATGCAAATATGACAAGTTGTTAATTGTCTAATTAGGCTTTACTTTAAAAACAATCAAAATACATTTAAATCAGTTGGCATTATTTAGATGACATATTTTGCTAAATATGATGTCCATACCATAAGATCCTTACGGCGTCTTTACTATATCATAACTATATAAATGTATACATATTATATACATTGAAACTTAGGTCAAGACGAACTGACTTTTTAAAAAATCAGATCTTTAATTCTGATTTTTAATTTTTTATACTTAGGCTAGAATTTACCATTTTTTTTTACCTTAGATATAGAATCAAAAGTCAAAACTTAAAATCTTATTTAAAATAAAAAAGATCTTCGTGATTTTAAAAAAAGTCAAATAAGTATATCTTCACCTTAAAAAATTTGAGAATATCTCAACTTTTTAAATTGTTTGTCACATAAATATATGTAGAGTTTTACTATAGAAAACTTCCAATGTTATGAAGATGTTCACTTGTTATTTAACCCAAAAAAATCATTTCTTCTTTGTATCTCCTTTGCATTTTTTTTTAATT
This sequence comes from Ochetophila trinervis, assembly GCA_003254975.1. Classification (NCBI taxonomy): domain Eukaryota; kingdom Viridiplantae; phylum Streptophyta; class Magnoliopsida; order Rosales; family Rhamnaceae; genus Ochetophila; species Ochetophila trinervis. The sequence continues at coordinate 21,972 of QANX01006053.1, forward strand.
TTGCTTAATATTCTTGTTCATATTTTATTAACACAACAAGAAAAATGGATATTTTGTGATAGAAAACTTTGTGATAGTCACTTAACCATCACATATGTGGCTTCTATAGTGATGGTTTTGCCTGAACCGTCACATATTGCACATTAAATGTGACAAACTTTGACTCGTCACAAGGTTCTGTCACTAATTTACATGATATATTTGGAGCAAATTTTTTTTTTAATTTTTTCCGTTCATCTGTGACGGAAACCAGTCATGATTGTCCCATATTACTTGCAAAAATTTAAGATAATAATCTAAACCATTCTGTGATGATGGTTATATCAGTCACAGTTGGATATAATTTTAATTGTGACAGTCATTCTGTCACAATTACATGTAAATTTAGGATACGGCACATATTTTTTGCTAGAAAATTTTAGGGGGAAATAGCCCGCCTAATTATTTTCCATAACTATGACGGAATACACTAGCTTGCCGTCACAATTGCCATGCCTATTTAGCAAAACTACAATTTCAAATTTCCCGAACACTCTATAATTGCCGTGTGTCATACTGAATGGCATCTTTGTAAATATGTTCCCTATAACTAAACGGCACCGTTTCACTTTGGAATACCGGTGGTCTTCAGTCATTAATGCTAAATGGTGCGTTTGCACCTGCCTTCCTCTTTCCCTCTTGTGTTTGAGAATGGGAACAGTTTGCAATTTCCGAATTTGGGGTCTGGGTAACTGGAAGCGGCAACAAAGTCATTTGCTCCTCCATTAGGCTTCAATCGCGGCGGTTGTTTGATCTTCCAGTTTCGTTGGTGGCTTTGAAGCCAGTGATTCCCCCTTTCGATCTTCTTCCCGCACCGATTCGCAGGTACTGTACATTGTTCCATTTTGTGGATTTTAGGGCTTATGAAATCCCTTTTGTTGCGGTTTGTAACATGGCTTTTGGAATAATACATTAACTTGGCTGCATTGAGACTTCACTGATGGTTAATGTGCATATACATTATTTCCACTGACATATTTACAAACCTTGGTGTAAAGAAGACCGGTAAACCGTTTTTTTTTTGGGATATCATTTTTTTCTCTCTTTTATGGGTTCTTTAATCTTTGTGAAATTCCAATATTGGAGGCCATTGTATGAGCAACAATGGGCTTGTATAACGAAAAAAAAGTAACTGATTTGCATTGTTTTGACTTTTTGAAGTCATATAGCNTGGGCTTGTATAACGAAAAAAAAAGTAACTGATTTGCATTGTTTTGACTTTTTGAAGTCATATAGCAAAGTTTGTTATCCTTATACTATCTGTCATGAAGTGCATGATGTTGAGTTTTAATTTTGTTTTCCTTTTCTCTGTTAGCGGCAAATAAATGCATAGAGAAGTCTAGGTAATGTTCGCATTAATGGATGTTGTTTCCTGACATTGAACTTATTCGTTTATCATAGTCCTTATAGGCCAAAAATTGAAACTATAGACAAAATATTAGAAACTGCCTTGTGCTCTGTTTGCCCCATCTCAAGCAATCCCAACTTTTCCACCTAAGGTATTTGCAAAAGGACGTTAATATTACAGCAAATGAAGTCCTATAGGCCAAGTAATGCTGCTTCTGTGATTGTACTCTTCCCTGTGAGGATTACTTTCTTTTAACTTGCTCACATAATTCATGGCGATTATATTATTCACTTTGATATATATATATATATATATATATATCTATGGATATATATATATACATATAACTTGATGGGTACAAGTATTATATGGCTGCATTTAGAGATCACTCTATTGGGGTTCAATTTGTTGGATTTTTTAAATTTTCATTTTGGGACTGTTTAGCCTTAGATAAAGAGTGTTACCAAGTTTTACTTTAAAATTTGCGGACTTAAAAGTCTAGCGAAAAATCTTTATTAACCTTTGTACTCCATCTTCATTGTAGCTATTGCACATTCTTCATAATTGCAAGTTGTGTAATCCTCTCTTTCCTATTGTGCTTTTGCTTGTTTAGCCCATGTATGTGTAATTGTGCCAGCTGTGGTAGTTTTCTACCTCACAACATTAGTTAAATTATGTTTATGTGACGGTGTCGTGTGGAATTTACAATATGTAATGGTGCTGTTTTATGCTTCCAGGTTCCCGCACAGCTGCTCCAAGCCCCAACAGATCAGGTTTCTGCCCAGCTTGGTGACCAACTGCTTCTTCAACCAAAAAATTATAAGGTATACATAACCATACCTTCAGCAAAGTCCAAAACTTTCATATAACATGTATATGTAAATTTAGTTTCAATATAACATTGATACAGCTGCATGTTTTTGGACTTAGCCGTCTTACTTTTATGTTGGATTTGCATCGGAGATTAAACCAATTACTTTTATGTGGTTTCATGTTATTTTCTGTCCTATATGTGTTCGGCATGCTTGGTTGACAATTATTGTTCATGCTCTTGTTGGCCTATGATATAGACTAATACTACTTTCATTGACAATGTCTTCGTGCTTCTGACATATATGCACATATACTATAGAGTACTCTTACATATACTAACTTCAATGACTTGTTCCACTAAGGCCCTAGTTGGAAACCGTGATTTTTGAATTAAACATGGATAAAAGTTTGATGCAATTGCGCAATAGATCGGACCCAGATTATGTTAATGGAGTGAAAGATTTCATATATTTCGCAAAACTCCATATGGAAAATGGAAAGAAAATAAAATGTCCATGCTACAATTGCAACAACTACTACTTCCTATTCCTGAATCAAGTACATGATCATTAGATTGTGTACGGAATCCTAATGTCGTACGACCCATGGGTGTTCCATGGCGAGATGTTTATTCCACAAGGCCATGAAGATATAGATGCGCTGAAATAGAATCATGTTGAGTAAGCAACTTCCATTGTGCAGAGGGCAAGGCTCGGGCAAAGCAACGTACAAAGAGAAGGGACAAGCAAGTTCGGCTAATTCGAAGAAGCCAAACTGTACATGCTGCATTTTCTTACACTATGATAATATATATAGAGTTGTTTTGTGCTTGTGAAACTGTTAATATTATCGCACTAACATTTTAACCCTATACATGCAAAGTGAAGACAGGTTCCAATTGGGTAAATGTGCACGAACGTGGAGGAGATAACATTCATAGTACCGCACCTACACCTATTCTTGCCCCGAAATCATCTCAAAACAATCAAGTCGTCGAAAAAAACATGAAAGGTTGGTACCCTGTTCAAGTTTTAAATTGGCTGCACGATATTGGCTAAAATTACATGGTTATTGTTTGTATAAATTGTACATATAGGGAAAGGTATAGCTTTCTCACAACCCTTGCTGCCAATCCGTCGAAGTCCAAGGAAGCGTGTTAATGTGCGGCTTTTTGGGAAGCTCAACGATAAATCAAAAGCCCATCCTCCTGTCCAAAGTTAGTATGGATTAATTAATTTTTGCAAAATGCTATTTGTCTAACTTTGTTTAATTCAAATGGTTGTTGGTTCGTTTGTTTTAAGCGTGTTGCTCACATGTAATTAGGCCCATATTGATGTTTTGCAGGTATAAGTATAGGGAAGTGTATTGCATGTCAGTAGAGAGGAGGAAATGTGTATATATATACCATTTCTGTTATGTTTCAAAGCAGCCAAATTAAATATAATGCTGCTGTACCTTTTGATTTACAACCTTACCATTGACATTACACCTTGTTTGGTACTTGATAAGTGTATGGCATAGTTTGGTATATTTTTTCACAAAATATCTGGCTGCATTTATCGAAAACTAAAACATTGATTATAATAGGTCCACCTTCTTCTTGGTACATATTAAGTTTGACAAGATGTTTGTTGTATATAAAGAGTTAGTTTGGTTGGTTGGCATGCTTCAAAGAATTGAAAATTTTGTTAACCGTTATGGTAGTGAATGTTAAAAAGTGTGACTGTTGTAGTTGCGTTGTAGTTTGATTGCTGAATCTCATCTAATAAACAGTGGTGAATTTTTTTTGTTTCCATTTCGACTTATTTGTTGAAATAGGATCTTGTTGGAGTCAAACAACGATTCGTGTATTGAGAACTAGTCCAAAGCAAGTAACAAAATTTGGTGCCGCACCACAAGCTCAGAAATGCCCCTTTGAAATAACAATTGACGACAATCCGACTGCCAGCGAATCTAATGCCGATGATGTTGATGATACTCTTGCACCGTCATCTTTAATCGAAGAGGATTCCCACCCACTAGCAGCTGAATATGAACATCATTCTGCACCAGTCAATGAAGATGAAACACTGCCACTAGATACTGAGGAAACATTGGGTGCGAGTGCACATCACAAAGTGGAAGGCAAAGCCAGATGTTCTACTACAGCTGCTGCTACAGCAGGTGAGGGTAAAAATGAATATCTTCTGATCCTAGATTTTTAGCATGGGACGCAGCTTTATTATCTGGTTTCCATATATTATATTTGATTGCTATACTATGGAGTTTGGTCTTTTAATGGTTATGTTTTAGTCGTAGCCACAACACAGACAAAAAAGTGAGGACCAACTTGAAGTCTGTTGGTGGCAAGAAAGAAGAACCCGCATTTAGGGAACATAACAGTTACGGCTCCACCCCATGTGATGCGCTTCGTCAGCCATTTCGCGCAAGACCTGACGACTGAGATTGGGGCACTGCTAAGGAGAAAAGCTCCTCCACATGTCAAGGAATGGAATGACGTACCACAACAAAGGAAGGACGACATTATGGATTAACTGAAGGTGAAGTCATCTTTAATTACACATTCCTTTGGTTGTTTGAACTTCCACATGGTAAGCTGTATTTGTTTTCCATATTAACATCTACTCACCGTTATGTGTTAATATTTTTGTAGCGGTATTTCGATTTCGGCGATGCACCACACCATATTGAGGTCCTAAACAACCAGATAAAGAAGCAGTTCCAGAGTTGGCGATACAGATTGAAAGAGAAGTATGACCAATGTTCAACTGAGGAGGACCTCATTGCTGCATGTCCGAAAGAAGTTGCCTTGCATGAGTGGCTGCTGTGTGTCGAGCGATTCAAGTCTGATGAATTCAAGGTACAAATGCTGATTTAAATACCTTTTGTTCAAATATATGGAATGATGCTTACATTTGACATGGTACAGAAAATGAGTGAAACAAACAAGAAATATAGAGGTGCGGAATGAGTCAACCACTGTTCAGGAACTAAGTCCTTTGCTAGACTTGCCAGTTATGCCACACAAAAGGTTATTTAATATGTTAATGGTTGCTGTTTGAATACTGACTATGGAAGTGGAAGGTAGTTGACATAATTTTTTTACTTAATAATTGTCTAGGATGGAACGCTTGACCGGTATGGTAAGTGGTATACCACCTACTACACCAAAAAGAAGAAGAAGTGGGTGGATGCGAAGTTCGAAAGAATTTATGTGAGTACCCCAACCCTAACAACTTGTACATCATATAGTAGTTGTTGCTGTGTTAGTCTTTTAATTGTCATTAGTTGCCTTGGAAAACAAAGGTGTTGGAACATGGCTCACACTAAAGCATATTTTTTGTGTAGGAGGACTTAATTGGACTGAGGGATTCGAATGAGGGGTTAGAATTGACAACAAAGGAAATTTTTGATATGATTATACCTCCAAAGCGCGGACATCAATGTGGGATGGGTGTTGGTCCAATGCATCAGGCCAAACGATCATGCCTTGATATGGCAGCTGTGGAAAAAGAAATGCAAGAAACGAGAGTCTTTAATCAATCCTTGAAGCTACAAAATAAACGCCTTGAAAAACGTGTAGCTGAAATGGAATCAAAATTCAACCAATTGCAAGGACACATTGAGGCTTTAACACCGGGATGGGAGAGTCAGGCTCGACCAGCCAGTTGAGGACATTCAAGGTACATGCCAAGTGTTAAGGTACGAAAGCTGTGGTAGTTTTAAAAACAGAAGCTTCAAAAAAGTTGCCATCTGGTTTTGTTGTTTTGCATGCATGTGAATATTTAAGCGTTAATGATGCTTAGGGCATATATTGGTGCAGGTAAATGAAGGAGTGTGTGGGACATCTTAACCATTCTCAAGCGGCCATAGAGGTAGAGTTCTGCCATATACATGTTGTGGCTAATATATATCTTGTGAACTAGGGTTTTTACGAAGTTTGGATCACTTTTTTGAATGTATATGTTTGGTTTTAAGCATGTTTTGTATCTGCCTACTGTCAACATGTTGGGTTGTTTTGGTATTGTATATGGAATATGTTTTGGTATTGTATAGACTTGCAGTGGAAAATTTTTCATTGAAGCATGGAAAATGTGAACTACTTCAATGAAGAATTTTTTACCCCTTATATAAAATGTGGTACTCATAAAACAAAATATTATAAAAGTGTTGTTTGGCTACTCTTTATATATCAATTGAACAACCCCTAAAATCTGAAACGGAAAAGAATATTTAAAAAAAAAATGGACAGTAACTATATCGAATGCTATATTGTGAACGTTAGACCAAGTTTATGTGACGGTGTCAAGAAACAAGTCCGTCACTAATGGTTATAATGTGACGACACATATCGGACACAAATCAACCGCAGTAGTGTACATATAGCCTTATAAGTGACAGTAAACCGTCACAAGGTCATCACAGATGTTACATTGTGACGGATAAAATCAGACACAACAATGCCAAAATTTAAGGTTCTCGTTGTATGTGTGACTGTAAACCGTCAAAGGCCGACACAGGAGCTATACTATGACGATTCATTTCAGTCACTCAAACCATGCATTACAACAATAATGATAATAAGTGACGGTATATAGGGCATCACAGATAATGTACAGTGACCGCTAACCGTCACAAGAGCGTCATAGATGATATAATGTGATGGATCATATCGGACACTAAACAAGAGCATTACGACACTAAGCATTTTAAGTGACGATATGTGACTCATCACGTATTGTAAATGTGACGGTTAACCATCACAAGTTTGTGACAGATGGTATATTGCGATGGTTTCAATTTCAGTCACACTTAACATAAAATGACAGAATGTCGTCACTGATGGTTCATCTGCGACGGAACACATTCCGTTTCAGATTCTTCACCGGCGGTGTTTTTTCGGTGGGAGTCAATATTAGTGATTAAGTCAACCCGTCACATAATGAAAGTTTTCTGTCATGGGGTGAATAGTTAGTAGTCACAAAACTTTTTTTGTCAGACCTATTGCGACCGTCATGTGACGGATTTTTACCCATCGCAGAAAGTAGTTTTAGTGACGATTTCGTCACATATATTATGTCTTGTGACTAATTTGCTGCCGTCACAAAATTTCCGGTTTTTTTTTTTTTTTTTGTTGTAGTGTAAACATGAAAATCAACATTTTTGAAAAATAAAATACTGATTAACCCATAAAGCAAAAATCTAAATTGTTTTGATATTAAAGGTTATTTTCATGTTGAACAAAATATCAACAATAATATTAGAGCAAAAATGAAAAAATACAAACGAAAAACATTAGAGAAATGATGTTTTTGTTTTGGGTGAAATGAAAAATGAATATTTTCATAAGCATTTGAAACTTTTGATAAGAAAATTTCTATTGCAAAACTCAATATATACAATTCAACTATTTTATATAATTAAGTTTATTTATTCTCAACTTAACAAGTTAAAGATATTTTCACTTGAAGAACATTGAAGAACATTGTGAGTGTATGTATATATATATATATAGAGAGAGAGAGAGAGAAATAGTAGAGTTTTAAAATGGTGAAAACTTAAAGAAGGGACTTATGAATAGAAACATGCTATGTGAGATTCAACGTTGACTTTTTTGTTTTTCTCAATCACCTTTAAAACAGTTAGATCAACAATAATAGTTAGTAGTGGGGTCCATATATATTTTATGAGTTGCTCTTTTTCTATTCAGATCGTATTTTAAAAAATTAAAATAATGTGTGATGATGTGGATTGGCACATAGAAGCCGTACAGTCTCTATCTATAATCTCACAAGTTGTTTATCATATGAAATCTGGATTTCATAGATATCTCATATATATATATTTGTATAATATAAAACACACCCTTTACATTTTAAATATTTCAAACACACTTTTAAGTTACCAATAAAAGAGTTAGAAAGTAAATTGCAGGATGAGTCACAGTGAATAGTAGTTGTGAGTAGATTGTGAAGTAAAATATATCATAGATAGTGGTTGACCAAGTTATATAAGACAATGGTTGAGCAGGATAAATAGCATATCTATAATTTTGTTAGTTTGAGCAAGTTTTATAAAAATTATATGGTATCAGCTTCTTGGAAAGTGTAGAAAAAGTTTATCAATCTTTTAATAAATTATATATAGTGAAATACTTGTGGTATTGTATTTATTTTATATTTTATAATTGTTGACCACCAATTATCATTTTAGTTTTTTATATATATTTTATTTAAACAATAACTGAAAGTGTTTAAATTTTATAAAAAAATTAAAAATATTTTACATATTATATAAATTTATGGTAAGTTTTTAAAATATAAAAAGTGTAGTTGAAAAAAATTATATTTTAAAAGTTATGATTCATAATATTTATATATTGTTTTTTCGAGGTTTTGAGTATTTTAGACATCGTATAAATTTATGGTTTTATAAAATACTAAAAAAAAAAAATAGTTTTATGAACTTTAAGAAATATATCTAGACGGTTTAGTTGAAACAAAACTATATTTCAGAGATTGGCTTTGGAAATTTTTCCTATATATAGGGGTCGAAATTATATGTTTCTTAGTCTTACCCCACTGTGACTATTAACCAAAAGTACCACTGTGAAAAAGTTGAACATCTTTTGCAATGAAGTGCCTGCTTTTGAAATTCTTTTCAAGCAAGTGAATTCCGACCCTGATGCAATGCTACTGTTTCATTATTCATGCATATTTTCTTCTTCTTAATCATATTTAAAAAAAAAAACATACATTTAGTTTTTTATAACAATTACTAGTTGATTTCATGCAAATATAACATGTTGTTATTAGAGTTTTTAAAAACAATTAAATATATATAAATGAGTTGATGTTATTTATATAACATGTATGTCACTACAAGAAAAAAAAAATTATGACGTTTACTTAACCATCAAATAAATAAGGTCTATAGTGATGATTACAGTTGAATGGTTACATTTTATACATTAAATGTGACAAATTTTACTTTGTCACAAGACCTTTTCACAAAGCCCATATCTTGCCAAATAAGATGTTTTACCATAAAATTTTTACAGCGTCATTATTATATCATAATTGATATATATATATATATATACAAAAATTCTCCCCTTATGTTCGAACGGGAGTTCCATCAGGCTCTCCACAAAAAGCTTGCTTTTTGTGACGAATCTAAAACGATCATTACAAAAAAGTTAATTTTTTTGTGACAAACATGAAAAAAAGTCACAAAAAATAAACTTTTTGTGACGATCTGGATGGAACTCCCATCCTGATGTCCAGTTTTAAGAAGCCTCGTGCCTACATTACGATGCCTAACATGTGGGTTTTTTTTTTTTTTTTTTTTTTTTTTTTTTTTTTTTTTTTTTTTTTTNGTAAAATATTAATAATAGATTATGAGAAGAATAATATTTCTGTTATTAAATTGAAAAATCAGGTGCTTTTTTAATAAACAATAAATCCTACTTTCTTGTTTATGGAAATAAAAAAAAAATCTATACCTGATGGCGCTTTGGACCTTTCTGAATCTTTGCCCCAAAGTTTATTATCAAAAAAAATTATTTCATTTGATTCACGAAAAAATCAAATTTGATATGGCTGAAAAAATATTATTTTTTTCTATAATCTATAGTATTTGATATTTAAAAAGCATAATATTTACAATATCTTTAATATTTTACAGTATAATAAATAAAATAATCTTTAATTTTCATTTCTATATATAGTAATAATACATAATTTAGGAGTGTAAATAAGAGTGATATTTTGGTCACGGCGATAACAAAATGACTTACTGACTAAATCGTATTAGTATCAACATAATTATAAATATCACACACATGAGAGTGTAGCCTAGTAGTAAGAGTCAAACGAACCATCACACCTGCAGGTACGAGAGTTATGGTTCGATAATTGATAGCTCTATATGAACTCAAGTGCTCTTCTTCACGCCCACTGCATGAAAATGATTGAGTTTAAAGCGATATTGACTCCCATTGTGACCTTTTACTAGATTAAAAAAATACGTCTAAATCAGTCTGCTTGTTAAATACTTCATAAATTTATGACTTCGCTACATATAAGTGTTTTTTTTCATAAAAATGAAAATAAAAATGTATCACTATAGGTTAACTAATTTAATTTGAAATTGATATAAATTGACATTAATATTAGTAAATCAAAAATTAAAATAATAATAAATAATATATATTTTAATATAATATAATGTAAGACAATAAAATACTATAAATGATAATAATATTTTATTAAAACATATTAAATATATTATATCAACTCATTTAACAAGATCAAAATTAAGATCAAATTTTTTAACACCATAGATAATTAGGTTGATGTGAGTACGAAGATTTATTTAGTGAAATATCTAAAAAGTTTTATGTTAATAATATTAATTTATAAAGAGATAAAATTAATTCATAACTAAATATAATTACTTTTTAAATAAATAATATTTTATATTGAATAATATTGATTTATAATAAAATAATAGTGATACATAATTAAATAACATGAACAACGGATAAGGTTTCGTCGTAGATATTTCTTGAACACTAGCTGCCAACATGAAGAGCTGCGACTCTAGGTGTAAAGTAAATTTAACTGTTTTATTTATTTATTTTTGCTAAAATCAAGGAGTTCCGCATTCCAAGAAACGATTAAATTCCCCATATATATAATATAAAACAATTAATAACTTACTAATTATTACTTGAACAGAAGATAGGAGAGAGTCTTAAAGAAAAGGAAAAAAATAATATTTTTAATACAAATAGGACGTATCAGTTTTGATTAGTGGGTCGCACCATGTCAGCTGGTGCGACGGTCCCACTGAAGACTCTCTCAGAAGATGGGGATGAAAATTAATAATGGTCTCCACCGTGGTTTATAAATAAGAAAAATGATATATCATTTGTTGACTGTTATTATTTTATATAGGCAATAATTTTATGTATAAAAAAATATTTTTATAAAAACACATAAAATTCATTGCCACCTAAAATGGTGACAGTCGGTACATATAGCTGACTCTATAAATAAATAGTGGGAGAAACAGAGAGTGCCGAGGAAATAGTAGAAGCTATGGAGCTAGCAATGCCCATGAGAGTTATGCTCACAGTTGTGTTGATAGGTCTTATAAGCATTCTCATCAAATTATATAATGCTCTTTGTCGTAAGCCCAGAAGGCTCTGCTCAGCACTTGAAAAACAGAGGATTAGGGGTCCTACTCCTTCGTTTTTGCTCGGAAACATCCCAGACATGATGAAGAAACAGCTCACACTCTCAGATCCAAAAGAAGAAAATGGAGAAGAAGTAGAAGAAAAAAGGATAATCCACAATTCTCCTTCTTTGCTCTTTCCATACTTGGTCGAATGGAGTAAACAATATGGTATTGCATAATTTTGAACACTTTTAACAATTTTTTTGTTTTTGTTTTGTTTTGCTATTTGTCAGTGTAGTTGTACCACTTTGTTTTTTCGTCTTTCACCGTTGACCTGTAAAATAATACAATTGTGAAAGCCTTGAACCACCGATAAAGTGTCGGCTTATGACACTATGATGTTTAAATCAAAGAACGTTTATAAAAGACTAAAAGGAAAATGATGAATTTGTATCCTTACTTTAATAACATAGAAGGGTATTTATAGATATTTTAATCATTTTACGAAACTTCGTCTTCAACTCTAATGGACTGGGTCACAGAGTTCCGAAATTAAGATTGTTTCTTGATTTCGTTGGAAATAAACCCCTTCAATAGTCTTTTAGAAATGTTCTGTGGATGCATGCAACAGAGAGGCCTACAAGTGATAATTTATCCAAAGCTTCAAACACTAGATCTCACTTGTAATTTCATCATTAATTGTGAAAAAATAATATTTTTTTTTTATATTTTTTTATATCTCTCACAGCTTGATGATTGAGATAAAGTTTTTATACTCACTTGATTTAACTGTATTTTATATGATTTGGAATATATATAGGTTCAAAATTTATGTTCTCAATTGGACACATACAATTTTTGTATTTGAACGATCCTGAGGTGCTCAAAGAACTCAGCACGTACACTTCCTTAAACATTGGAAAGCCAGGTTATGTTAAGGACATGTTTGATCCTCTGGTGGGCACAGGCATTGCGCATGTAAATGGAACAGCTTGGGCTCATCAAAGGAAACTCATTGCTTCTGAATTTTTCATGACTAAGGTCAAGGTAACGCATTTATTTTAGATTACTATTTCTGGTCATGATATATAAAACTAAAATTCTGTCAAAGGTCAAAGATAATTGTGAATATATGACACTGTGTCTATTAATTAATATTTGTCATCTCGGAAATGACAATGATACCATACTTTATAAAAATAAGATCTTAATTTTTGAATTTTAATTTTTTACATTTCAACCAAACTTAATATTTTTTGATATAATAAAAAATTAGGGCTTAAGATCTGACTTTAAAATCTGAGGCTACAGATATACTCCTAAATTCTTTTTTTAATTTAAATTAAATGTAATATTTGAAAACTTATGATATACTATTATTTCTTTTGAAGGGTATGACGATGCTAATGGTGGAATCGGTGGCAGCTACAGTAGTAAAGCCATGGCATAGTCTGATTGAAACAGAGGGTGGAGTTGTTGATGTTAACGTTGCTAACTATATGACTAACTTTGCCAGAAATGTGATCTCAAAACTATGCTTCGGCAACAGTCATTCTGAGGGAGAAGAAATATTCTTAAAGCTTAACTCTCTTGAAGAAATTATGTTTAAGCAGGGCCCAATTTATGGAGCTTTTCCTATGCTAAGGTTTGCTTTTTTCAATTTTTTAAATATATATAAACATATATATATATATAATTATGATATAATAAGAACGCTGTAATATGGATAGCAACGGGACAGGGCAGCCTCCCTTGTACCCCGCTCTGTGGGGATTTCATCCCATTTCTGCCCCATTCTCGGCTCATGTGGGATGCCAGGTGAAGCGCAGATTTATCAGGACAGATTGGGTATCCACATTTTTTGCTTCATTGTCCCATTTATTTTTATAATTTAAATTTATAATTTTTTTTTCTTAAATAATAATTTTGAAATGTTTATATTTCTATTTCAAACATTATAAAAATATAATATAAAATCTATAATTAAATGATTAAAAATTATTTTTATTATATATAATAAAAACGAGGCAGGGACCATATCCCCTGCTCGGACTTTTCCCTTGGGCAAATTTTTTTGCCCTATTTTTTCTCCGATTTATTATTTAATCGGAGATTTTCTGCCCCGTTAGGTGGTGGTCTCCATGGAAATAAAAGAGAACCGAGTAAATTGTCATTCGTACAATGTAAGAACTTTATAGTAAAAATATCATTTACGGTAAAAAATCAATAATATTGATTGCTAAGTATAAAGAATAAATTATTAATAAAATTTAAAATATCTAATTAACCATTTAACAATTTATTAAGCGGAAATAAATACAAGAAATCACAATCTAAAGGAGAAAGGTGTATCTCAAACCAAGAGTTTAGGGATATAGATGTGAGAGGTATATACCAATTGAGCTAATTTTAAATGATGAATATATGCTTTATTATTGGTATCGTTAATCATGAAAATGTAATCGAACATTAAGCTGGGAGTTGGGGAGTTGGAACATAGATTATTGTCCAATTAAGAAAACTTATTGGCCTATAATTAATTATCAGTAATTTTTAAAATACATAATATTTTTCAATAAACAATTATCGTTTATTTCTATCTCTGACCCTATTGAAAATGAATTAAACTAAGCATCTCTGTTATTAAATCACAATCGTTATATATTTTACAAGTTTATTTAAAAGGAATATCATAAAAAAGTAAATAAAGAGGCATTTATATGTATACTATCTTCAGATGCATTCCGACTAAGAGTAATAGAGAATCGAGGAGATTAAAAAAAGAGAGCAGAGCATTAATTCTGAAGATGGTGAATGAAAGAAGAGAAAAGACGAAAGACAAGGACCTGCTTCAGTTGATTCTTGAAGCTGGTATAAAAGCAGGTATGAGTAAAGATGCGACAGAAACCTTTGTGGTTGACAACTGCAAGACGATGTACTTGGCTGGATATGATACCACTGCCTCATCCGCAATGTGGGTGTTGATGTTGCTGGCCTCCAATCCAATTTGGCAAGCTAAAGCTCGAGAGGAAGTGCTCCAAATTTGTGGGGGACAAATGCCAGACGATGAAATGCTTCCCAAGATGAAAACAGTAAGTTTTATTAACTATTGATAATCCAATATTACTTCAATTTTGCTACTTGTTAGTTATGAAGTGACAAGTATTTAATTTGGAAGGTAACATATATATATATGTATATTCCTTTTATTATGCTGCATGTTTAAATTTTATCGAATTATATGTAATTAAAAGTTACAATTACATGTAATCCGGTGTCAAATACGGTATTGCGTTCTAACAAAAAGTAAATATCTGCATGGTAAAATTTTTCAATTAATATATACGTGTATACGTGGGTGATAAATTAATAGTGATTATACATATAAGTTATATAAACCGGTTTGGTATCTAGCTAGCTAGTATATTGACAGGCTCATAAATATCTTCAATTAATGCAGTTGACAATGGTAATTCAAGAGTCTTTACGCCTTTACCCTCCCGCACCAGTTATAACGAGGGAGGCACTAGAAGATGTGAAATTTTGTGGCATCCATGTCCCCAAAGGAGTCAACATTTGGATATTGACAGTAGCACTGCACTATGATCCTGAAATATGGGGACCTGATGTTAATATATTTAACCCTGAGAGGTTCGCTAATGGTGTGAGTGGCTCATGCAAACTGCCGCATGTGTATGTTCCTTTTGGTACAGGACCGCGTGTGTGTTTGGGACAGCACTTTGCCATGGCTGAGCTCAAAATTCTTCTCGCTCTTATATTGTCCAACTTCTCATTTTCTTTATCACCAAAGTATAGTCATTCTCCGATTATCAAGGTGGTTATGGAGCCTAAAGATGGGATGAATTTGATCATTAGAAAGCTTTAAAAATTTTAGTTGGTTCGTTTCTTTTGGATTTTATGGGATAATTATTTTGTATTTGTTGTTCTGTTTTTTAAAACTGATTTAGCATATTTGCATGTTCCACTTGTAATATTTTTACTATATATATATATGTATATCATGTGTTGTACTTGGTTCCTAAAGTACTTTATCCTTTACCAAACTAAATCCCAAATTGTTCTGAACAGAGCATATTTGTTGTTCATTTTCATCCTGAAACACACGTGTTTCACAAAAAGACAAGATTAAAAGGTTGCATACTCTTTGCAAAAGACTTTGAAGTACGTAATCAGATGGAAAAGTGTCAACATGAGGCGCCAATATATTATTGCTTAAATAAATATTATATATGAGTAATTAGTTGATTTTGTTTTTTTGTATTGTTAGTTGAAAATATAAGATATTTGGTATATATTTGGTATAGAGTGATTATAGAAAATATATTTGATAAAGAGTGATTATAGGAATATTGCATGTTTCTTAATAGTCTATATGTTTCTTTATATTGTATTGGTTTGTTTCTTTATATACCTCCTCAATGGAGAAAAATAAGATGTGTGAAAATATTATTTCAGTATTTTCAGTTTCTACATGGTATTAGAGCGTTTGATCTTGAAGATCGGTCTAATACAAATTAAAGTTTGAATTCCGAAGTGCTTATCCTGAATTGAAATTCAATTCTGAAGTTTGATATTATATGCCATATATGGTATCTCGTATATATTAAAACAAAAAAGCTATAGCCTTAGATTTATTCAATGTTATATGCAGTATCTAGTATATATTAAGTCATTCTAAGAGGAAGAAAAGGTAACGGGCAAAAGGAACCCCGGGTGGTGCGGCTGAGCCAGAGTGGGCTCAGCAGTCGGCCTATGTTTCCAGGCTCAAGCTCCTGCTTCTTGGTCACCACAGGAGCAGAACCAAAGCAAGCAGGACCGTGGGCGACGGGGAAGAAAGAAATGAATGAATTTTCTTTTTGGAAAATGTAGAATAATACACCTACTATATTTGGTATCTTGTAGACTTGTATATGGTTCTATTTAATGCTATTTGGTATATGGTTCTATTTAATGCATCATTTAATATATGTCAAAACTCAAAAGTATCTAGTTCTATTTAATACTTGTTGTTTTACTTGAATTTGTTTGCATATTTTTTTTTTTTTTTTTTTTNTTTTTTTTTTTTTATCTTTGCAATAGGATAGAGGAAGATCATTTAGATGAAATGGATGAAATTGAAGAGTTTGTTGATGGGCGTACCCCTACTAATATTGAGTATGATTCGACTAAACAAACATCTAATCAAACGAATGTTGGAAAAAGTTCGACTTAGATCATATGTTTGGGATCACTTTAAGCCGCTAGATGATGATCCAAGTAATCCTAGATGTGTGTATAAATATTGTGGTGTAGACTATGCATGTGACACAAAAAAGAATGGGACTAGTACATTGAGACATCATTTGGAAAAGCAATGCAAACGTTTCCCCAATAGGAATGTGGATAAAAAGCAAAAAAATCCTATCCTTTCAACAATCCCAATCTAGTGTTGGTGGTTCTAATTTGGTTGCTACTGCATTTAGTAAAGATGAATGTAGAAAAGCATATGCCGAAATGATTATCATAGATGAGTTGCCATTTAGTCATGCTTTAAATCCCAAGTTTGATCCACCATCTCGTAGAACGGTTTCTAGAGATGTGTGGCAATTGTATTTGGATGAGAAAGAAAAATTGAAGAGTATGTTTTTGAACAATAAACAAAGAGTTTGTCTCACCACGGATACTTGGACTTCTATTCAAAATAATTGTTACATGTCTCTTACTGCCCATTTTATTGATGATAATTGGAAGTTGCATAAGAGAATTTTAAATTTTTGTGTTGTCCAAAATCATAAAGGTGAGACAATTGTTAAGGAGATTGAGAATTGTTTAATTGATTGGGATATTGAGAGGGTTTTTACAATTACAGTTGATAATGTTTCTATTGCCTTTTTGAAGAGAAAATTGAATAATTGGAAAAAAATTGTGTTGGATGGTGAGTATCTTCATGTTCGTTGTCATGCTCATATAATTAATTTGATCGTTCATTTTAGGATAAAAAAGATCCAACATAGCATTGCAGGAATTTGTAATGTTGTTAGATTCGTTCTTGCCCTTTGAGATTACACATTTTTCAAGAATGTGTAGGAAAGAATAAGATTGAATACAAAGGCAATGTTGTATTGGATGTGCCTACAAGGTGGAATTCCACCTATTTGATGTTGAGCTCAACTTTGAAGTTTGAGAAAGCTTTTGAAAGGATGGAAGATGATGATCAATACTATTTGCAATACTTTCAAGATAATGAAAATGGGAAGAAAAGACATGGACCACCTAGGAAGGTTGATTGGGAGAATGCAATGGTATTTGTTTCATTTTTAAAAGGTTTTTATGATGCTACATTGAGAGTGAGTGGGTCTTTGAGTGTCACATATGTTACATGCTTTCATGAGATTAGTTTCATGTATCTTGAGCTTATTAAGTGGACTAAAAGTGCAAATTTAATGATGGCTGGAATGGCTCGTGAAATGTTGAAAAAGTTTATGAAGTATTGGGGTACACTTGGAGATGTAAATAAACTTTTGTTGATTGCAGTTGTGCTTGATCCTCGCTTTAAGTTAGATTATGTATCATTGATGTTTGAAGATGCTTATGAAGATGACAAAGCTCAATCTGTAACTAAGGATTTAAAGGATTTCTTCTATCGCTTTTATGAGTTTTATAAGGATAGGAATACTTATAAATCAATAGTTTCCAATGATGGAGAATAAGAAATAATGCCACAAAGAGAAGTGCCACACGTTTAAGGATTCTAAAATTTAAAAAGATGCAAGTAGAGAAAAATGTCATGGAATTGAAATGTGAGGTGGATCGATATTTAGTGGATCCGGTGGAGGATACAAGTAGTGATCAATTTGAAATTTTATGTTGGTGGAAGATGAATTGGACAAAATATCCAATCTTATCTAAAATTGCAAAAGATGTGTATGCAATTCCCGTATACACTGTGACATCCGAATCTGCATTTAGTACTGGAGGTCACGTTCTTGATGAATATCAAAGTTCATTGGGCATAAAGATGGTGGTGGCTTTGATTTGTTCACAAAATTAGTTACAAATTGGTAGTACTATGATAGTATTGAACTCGGTAAAGTTTTATACTTTATACTTTATTATTTATAATTTTTAATTTAGCCTTTATTTTACTTTGATAAATTTTTAGCTTCATTTAAATTTTAAATTATGTTATTTAATTATTTGTTTGTTAGCATAGTTTTGTTTAGCATCACCAAGAGCAAAGGAGATGCCACCACCACCACCAATCTGATCCATATCCTCCTCCACTGTACTACCAGCCAGCAAGCAACAGCCAAAATGTCATGGAATTGATTTTTTTTTTTTTTTTTATCTAAGTTTTTTGGATTGTATTTTAATTAAGTTTGGACTTTTTATTGCATTTTAATTAAGTTTGGATTGTATTTTAATTCAGTTTGAACTTTGGATTACATTTTAATTATGTTTTTTTTTTTTAATGTGGATTGTGTTTTTATTTAAGGTTTTATATTTGAATTGCATTTTAATTTATAATTTTAAGTGTTATAATTTTGAAAACAAGGTCCACTGATTTTGGTTTTTATTTTTATTTTGTTTTTGGTACTTATGATTGATGAGAATTTAAAGGTTAATGTGATTATTTTTCTTTATTTTTGTATTTCTAAAGTGCAATTGTTGCCTGCTGGTTGTTGTTAAACTTATAATTCAAAAACTAGACATTTTCCTTTTTTTTTTGGATCAATATAATGGGTATTGATGAGAAAAAGGATTAGGAAGGGGGGCTAACCGATTGGGCTTATTAATTTTTGATCCAATGAGTCATGTTATTTTTGGCCCAATTTTTTATCTAATGAGATGGGCCTGTATTTTTGGCCCAATTACTTCAAGCCCAAACTGAATAAAACCGCCCAAAACCGGTTGTAACCGGTTTTTACATTTTGTTAGGTTCGGTCGGTTACTATGTATACTAAAATTGATTAATTTTTTTTGGTGAAAAACGACTGAAAACCGACCGAAACTGACCTAGCCCACCCCTAACTCCAATCACATCCTCTGCACAATCGGCGGCAAATCCAGGAGCAATTGGCGGCGAATGCTCCAGCACATGCTTCTTCTGCACCAAGGCTTTAACTGCACCAGTTGGCAGCGTTACTCCTCGGCTTCATCTGCACCGGCAATGGCAATTCTCATATGCACCAATTGGCGGCGTTACTCTAACAAGGTACTAGATATTTTCAATTGTTGACTGCAGTTCATTTGATTGGGGTTTAGGATTTGCTTCTTTAATTTAGTTTATTGGTTTGTTATCAATTTGTATAAATGATTTTTTGAGTACTTGAGTTGTGGGTCCGATGAATTTTGAGGCTAATTTTCTTCTGAATTTTGTTATCAACTTACTAATTTAATGCGATGGGCCATTATTATCTTTGTGTTTGTGTTATATATAATATGTACAGAATGTTGGACTGAAGGTAAAGAAAGAATGTGGATTTGTTATATGAGCTGACCTCTAAATCTTCCATCACAATAGGGATCGTTTTCATTTAATAAATGGTTATGGTCCCCTCTTGAGAGAAGGTCAAGTAAAGGGTAAAGTAGACCTCTGTTTTGGGTTTTTCTTCCATGGACATGGATATGGACATGGAATCTTGACTGGGAAAGTATGACATGGGAATCTTTAACAAAAACAAAAATCCCACAATTCCATATCTGAAAATCCAGATAAAAACTTCATCTATTTTTTATTTTTTATTTTATAAATTATTAGCCTACATTTCATCTAGTCTTTTTTTTCTATTCCGTTTTCTATTATGTAGTAGATAAAGGAAGGTTTCCATTTCCAAATAGTAGGACAAATACATGTATGTGGTCGTACATGGTTAGTCCCATACGTATATGAGACTCATATTTGCCTATTTTTCTGGTCTCAGTTTTTTATTGCATGGGAAAAGGACTCAAGATTGAAGAAGATGAAAACTTTTGCAAAAATCTGACGCACGAATCCAATACTGCAAGAATTTGTCAAATAGTATTGTGGAACTATTTATTTTCACTTTATTTAATAATTTATTTTCCTATTACTATATGTATTTGTGCTTGTAGGACGATTTGACTTATGTTATAGCTTTAATTCTATTTTCTTCCTCTTTCTATCTATTATATTATATATTTTATTTTTGAAGATTATGGATAGTTGAAGGCTTTTGGTAATAACCATTTGACTTCATATTTTATTGATCTGTTAAATAAGAGTAAGTCATAATTAATGTGTTTTTTATGTTAATTAAGAGTAAGTCCCAAAATGAAATGTTTTGTTTTTAGGTTCAATGTCATCATCAAGTACAAATGAAATTTATGTTTAGTATAAATATGTATGTGGCGGTTATATGAAACCAAAAATATCTCGTTCAGGAAAAAATCCAAATAGAAAATATTGAAAATGTTATAATATCAAGGTTTGTTTGCAAGAAGCTCAACTGTATTACAAAAAAATTATTTTGAATGACTTATTCTTTACTATTATCTTTACAGGATGGTTCGTATTGTGGAAACTTTGTTTGGGATAACGAAATACAAAGTATAAGCTCAAACTGGGAATTAAATTGTGATGTTCAAGAGTTGAAGTCCCGATGTGAATGCTATACTCAACATTTTGATTGAAAAGCAACAAGAAGACAAGCAAAGAGCTAACACAGTTTATTACATATGTTTGCATGTGATAGCTTTAGGTGACAGGACCGCACTACCCAAGTCCTGCCTGCAGGACTTAATCACGCTGACTAAATCCCTAAACAGTCAACTACCACCATAATTACTAAATTCCACAATCAAACTCCTAAATGCCAGAAAATTCAATAGAAATTTCGGCAGAGTTTCATCTGTTTTTGGAACATTCTCCAAATACATATAATTGCAATTCCTGCAAGAAAACATATTCATATACATAATTCAATCTACCAGCACACATTTCCACACAAAGCACATCTCGGTAAATAATTTTAACAGTCAAATAAATATATATATATACTTTTCGCAGTTGGACTCAGTATAAAATCTGAGCTGCCTACATACCCTTATTAATAGGGATCAAGCTACCTGTAGTTCTTAAAATAATTTTGCATTTAACAATGAGAATGCAAATATACCACTCAATTTATTCAGGATATAAGTCCAACACAGGTATAATCAATCATGCACAGACTTAGCAATAAACCATCAATCCATCACAATATCTCATCATATAGAAATTATAACCAATTTCATATATTGCATAATCATTAGAATAATGAAACATTAATAGTACTTTAATCACTTTTATTTTCAACAAACTTTTCAAACCATATAAAAGGGTAATGGCTATGTATATAGAATATATCAATGAAAAGCCACGGACGCATATATGAACTAATCATATATACCGGGCGTGTAATAACCATATATGAAGGACATTGCAGTGAAAAGCCACATATCATATATATATGAACACATCATATATATACCAGGCAAGTAAGCTAACCATGAAAACCCCAATGAAAAGCCACAGATCATATATGTGAACAAATCATCATATACCGAGCGGGTAATAACCTTTTCTGTGAAAACCATTGTCCTTCCATATATTTAAAAACGTATATATATATATAATATCATAGCTTGGCGGCATAACCCATCGCCCAAGCAAACAATCTGGCGGCATAAACCATAGCCCAATAAACTTGGCGGCATAAACCCTCGCCCAAGTAAATAACCTCCCTACTTGGCGGCATACTCCATTGCCCAAGTAGTCACCAACCTTATTACACCCCCTACTTG
>QANX01006056.1:0-30850 GCA_003254975.1 Ochetophila trinervis
CGATTCTAGGACAAAAGTGCGCGTATTCTAGGAGAAAAGGCGATGCGAGCGTCTCCGATTATAGAAGAAAAGGCGACGCGAGCGTCTCCGATTGTAGGATAAAAGGCGACGCACGCGTCTCCGATTGTAGGAGAAAAGGCGACGCGAGCGTCTCCGATTGTAGGATAAAAGGCGACGCATGTGTCTCCGATTCTAGGCCAAAAGTGCGCGTAAACAATGAGAAACGGAGACACTTGCGTCGCCGATTTGATGAAGATACTGCGACACTTTCGTCGCGAATGTATAACGGTTATCAGCGACGCTGCGCGTCGCCTTAATCCTTATTTTACGTCGACGCAATTTAGATGTCGCGAATGTTTTTTTACTTTCGGTGACACATGAATTTACGTCGCCGTTTACAACTAGCGACGCTAGTTTTGCGTCGCCTATTAGGGTTTTTGGCGTAGTGCATACTTTACTATTATGTAGTTCTAAAGCAAAAACTGTTGCTGCACGCACCCTCATTTATACTAATTGGTCGGATGGCACCACAAATTTCCGAAGTATGGTCTGAGAAAGAATCGAATCCCTGGAACAAAAGAAAAATCAATATATAGTACAAAAAGAAAAAAAAATGCATGGAAAGATTTAAATCTGTGTAGGAATAAATAATACCTCTGATTTGGAAACAATGTCGAAATATTTTTCATCTAGATCATCCCAGTCATTCGGTGCATCAGGCGGAGATTTCCATTCTCTTTGTTCCACAACTTTTCTGTTCGCCCACAAACGTGTCCAGGACGACTCTGAAAAAAACGATGACAAAAATGAAATTAACCTCATATCGAAATGAAGATTTAAGAGAAATGAGAAAGCGGGAGAAATTACCAGATTTGCTCCTTTTAGAAATCAGCTCCCACCCCTCCACAACTCATTTGTTCTTACACAAAAGCAGAAGTTTGCTTTCTGCTGGTACCATAACTAGTTTGTTCTTACACAAATGGTCTGAACAAGAAGTACTCAACAACATGACAAAAATGAAATTGAACTCATATCCACGACAAAAATGAAATTAAACTCATATCCAAATAAAAATTAAGAGTAAGTCACATATGGTAACTGATCAAGCAGAGAGAGGTAGTGTACGCTAGAGATATAAGTTTGGGGTTTACTCTTAATTATTGATATACGGATTGCATAAAAGGTAAATTAGAAAAAAATACATCTAAGTTCTTTGACTATATTTCTTAATATATATGATGGACATAGCAATGTATACCTATCTTCTATCTTTCAATCCACTTATTGTGCAATAACAACATTAATTAAATCAAATTAACGTATTATTTTCCAAGATCTAATAAGTAATATCTTAATTTGGTGAATGGCAAAACTTTGCACAAATATAAGCTGTCTAAAAACATTCAGAAGGCATACATCTAAAATTAATTATCATTCATGTGTTAGTCCAGTGATTAATCTCATCATCATTGAAGACAAGCTCTATCAGATTGTGCATGCATGATTTTCAGTTTTTCCACTTTAGGTTTTTCCTTGTTAAAATTATTGAAAACCCTTTATATGTTCTAAAAAACCTCTTAATTTCTCAAATTCCAGAAATTTGAGTGAAGTGCAAAAAGTAAAAACCAAAAGGTCTAACAACATAACGGGGGAAACGAAAGTAAAATTCATAAGAGAACTCTAGCTACGCAATATAGACCACAGCATATATTGACACAAACATATATTGAACCATCAAGTACCTCAACCAAAAATTAATGGGTGAATAACTGATTTTTGCAATAAAAATCTAAGCAAACAGGCACAATCTGAACAAATGAGATTCTTTTGCACAGATCCAATACAAAGAAACCTAGGTCAGGATCATAAAATGAAATCTATAAATTTTAAGCATGAACTCTCATATTAGATTTCATAGATTGTGCTAAACATAAGCATATATATTAAATGCAATATATTTTCAAGTCCAAAGCATGAAAAAATCAAAATATGTTTTAGTTATGAGAAGAAAAGAATAGAGTTAAGGGGATGTATTTAATCAAGACTTTAGAAGACTTTTATGAAGTTAAAAAATGTTGGTGTATTCAATATAAACTTTTAAAAAAAATTATAAAGTCATGGAGTATTCAATCTAGACTTTTAAAAAAGTTTATAAAAGTTATGAAGTATTTAATTAAGACTTTTTAAAAGATTATAAAGTTATGAGGTATTCAATTTCCTAATGACTTTTAAAGAATTTTATAAATGTAAGACTTTTAAATCAAAAATGGAAATTTTATGCCCATAAAAAGTCTCTCACTCTCCTCTAAAACTTTTGTAGACTTTTTAATTTTTTTTTTAAATTACTCCAATTAAATTTACTTGGAGCTATTTCCTTCTCATCTCTCTTCTTCTCTCTCTTCATCTCCCTCTCTGTTACGAAATCAAAGTCTAACAACAACAAAAAATTGTTATGAATTTTTTTCTCTTCTCTTTATTATATATTTGCTAATAATTAGTAATTTTTTTATTTTTTATAAAAATGCAACATTTGATTTTTTTAATATATATATATAAGTGCAAAAAATTTGTGAATTAGTTTGAAAAAAGACCTAAATAACTATTTTTCTTCATATTTTTTATATTCATTTACTTTTGCTTGATATGAAAAATAAAGTATCTAATATATTTTTAATTACTAACAAATGAAATTAATTATAAATTTCAAATATTATTTTTGAAATAAATTTTTCTTATTGAGGTAATTTATATTTTTATTGTTTTAAAAAATAATTATTAACATGAAAAAATATAAGTATACCACTGTGAAAATTAATAAATATTCTTATTAACGTGAAAAAAAATATAAGTCTAAGTATAAATATTTTTGTTAATTTTTCTATATTATATTTAAAATTTGATAAAAGAATACTATAAAGTCTTTTAAAATGAAAGTCGATAGAATTGTATATAAATATTTCACAGTTATGTGAAATAATATAAAAATCTTTAAACGTGAAAGTTTATGAAAGTCGTTCAGAGTTTATAAGAGTCTACTACAAGAAAAATAATGATTAGATGACGATCGTTAAAATAACATTTACGACGAATTTCATGACAAACGTCGTATTAAATATCAAAGACGACGCACTTTGAACTAATATATATTTATTAAAAAAATTTAAACAAATACGACAAGCAAACGGTAATGCGTCGTCTTAAAATTAAGTAATTACGACGCACAATAAAAAACCGTCACAATATAATATATGTTAAATCTACGTGGCGTTAACATGGTCACTTAAGACTATGATTTTTCAACGTCATTTAAAATCATAAAATAAAACAGTCAAGACCGTCGTCATTAAAAAAGGGGCACCGTTTAAGGTACCAAAAAGGACGCACACAATACATCGTAAATAATTACAAAAAACAATGCACAATGTGCGTCGTTTATAGCTTCCGACGACGCACACTGTGTGTCGTACAAAGACTCCAAAGACGACGCATGTTCAATTTTATTATAATTTTTAATTTAATTTTATTATATATTATATATAAATATTACTTTATTATATTATATATAATAAAATAATATATTCTATATAATATTTATATTATTATTATATATAATATATGGAGGAGATATGGACGATGCACGTGTGCGTCCTTCCACGGTTTTTATTTTTCTTTGTCAATGTCATTTTATTCTATATAATATATATTATTATTATAAAATGTGCGTCATCTAAACACTTTATAACCCAAAACGACGCCGTAAGTGAACTATTTCAATTCAAACGGCGCCATTTTGTATGGGTTTATAGGATTTTTTATTCCCTTTCTTCTTCAATCCCCTCAAGCCCAAAAACATCCCACGACTACGCCGAAGTGTTTTCTCTCAGACCCAAGTCGATTTCTTCGCTATTTATCTCAAAAACAAGCTAAAATTGTGTTTTTTGCTAAATGTAAGTGATTCTTTGAATTTTAGATTCATTAGGTGCTTTTTTATGGTTGTTTTTTTTTTCAAATTTATGCATATTTAGAGTATTATTGTTGTGATTTTTTATGCATATTAAACTGTTTTGTGGTGATTTTGATCAGTTTTTTATATGTTTGTTCGTGTTTTATATTTAGAATATTATATGTTTTATATGCAGAGGCGTGGCCGACGAGCTCCACAAGGTGGAGGGCGTAGGTGAAAATAGGAGACTGCTTGGTGGGGTTGGAAAGGCGGAGGAGGCCAGCGAGGCTGGGGGCGTCGGCTGCGAGGCTGATGCAAGAAAGGATTCAGAACTCCGAGGTGTGGTCCAAGCTGTAGAAGGTCCTGTTGCTGTATATGTGACCCCAAGAGCCGGAGGACCTATAAGCCAGGGCGACGGTGGGACCTACAATGGTAGTCATGAGCCAGACAGCAAACACGATGACGAAGTACATCTGGGTGCTGAGGGCCATGAGGTCCCAAGCGGAGTTGGAGATGATGAGTGCTAGCAGGCCCTTGGTGTTCATGAGAAGCCCTCGGGACTAGGCCACTATCCTTTAGGGGGAATAGATGACGCACATTGTGCGTCGTGATTGATATCATGGACGACGCACATTCAGACGCACAATGTGCGTCGTCTTTGATATTAAATTGGCCAATTGCAACACATTTTGACCGTTGTCGAAGGTGCCACGTCAAACAAAAAAATGACAATTTTTACTTGTCGTCTTATGTCTGACTTAGCCACGTAGACTTGGCGTGTTGTGGCTATAAAGACGAAATGCCAATGGAACGAATCGATGAAGTGCATCCAAAAAAAAAACAAAAAACAAAAAACAAACGAACAAAAGAAACCTAACTTGCAAAATTTCCGAGTAGTCATTTTTGAACAAACTCATAAATAAATTTACATTCTAGGAAACCCTAAGAAGCCATTAAAAAAATAAGATTAGATACACCCGCATATGTTAATATGGGTTAGACATGTCTATCTATGACCGATTTGAATTGCAAAAAATCAATTTTGCCATAAAATGGATTAAAATAAATATTAATTTAATACCTTATCTTTCTTTTTAATAAAATTAATACTTCATACTTTTATCATAGTGTGTCATAAATTATGATATATTACCTTAAACAAAAAAAAAAAGTTCTATTAATATTAAAAGTTGTAATAATCATGTTTATATGATTAACTAGATTATACAATGCGATGCATGGAAATTTTTTATTATTAAATTATTAAAACTGTAATAATAAATTCAAAATTTGAAAGAAATTAAAAATAAATTCTCTTCCATTTAATTATTTTAAAATGCAATATGTAAAAAACTTCCAAAAATATGTATTTTTATAAGTATCTATGAGAGATTTCGAAAAACTTCTTTAAAGACCACATTATTTGTTGAGTTACATCATTGTTCATCTTTATTTATTTTCAATATCTTTAATCATTTCTTGTCTTTTAATCTAGACATTGCCACATATAATTGATCATCAGAACTTTGAAGAAAAAGTCCAACATTTGTTAAAGTTTGCCCTTGACTTTTGTTTATCATCATAGCAAAACAAACAGGAAAAGGAAATTTAATCTGTGAAGTAAATTTAATCTCATTAAAAGTCTTCCTTGTAGATGAATTCAGGAAGTCATCATGCAGTGAAAGTATACTTTTGGAAGAACCATCATTCAGAAGTAGAGCATTTGCTTTAGAGAGGCTATATACACATTCACATAGACTCCAATTAATAAAATCATAACTATTACTCATGTTAAATTAATAATTTTATAAAAAATTCAGCATGTGAATTAACAATTTTATAAGAATAGTGATGATTAATTTTTTATATTTCTTCTTTCGTCATGATTAGAGAGATTGAAACGTTGAAATTCGGCTTTTTTTATATTAACAATTTTATAAAAATAATGGTAATTTTATATTTCTTCTTCTTTTACCATGATTAAAGAGACTAAAAAGTATAGTATTGATCGAATGTATATTTTTGAGTGATAATATAGCTCAAAGTACCTATTCATCTTGCAAACATATAGATAGAAAAGGAAATAGTGTTATCCTTCAATTTAAATTTAAAATGTGGATTAAAATTCCATTTAACTTTATCTCAAACAAACATAATAGTGTTTTAAAAAAAAAAAAGCATAACAGTGGTGGAAATTATTTTTAATGGATAAATAAAATTTTTAATCGGATAATAAATTAGTAACAGAAACCTACATGTCTTTTTATTTGAAAAAACCAAAAACAATCAAAAGGGAAATTCCGTCAACCATGTATATTTCTTGACTATTGTCATTCTTTGCATGAATCCCTTTTACTTTTTGGGATTCAATCAATTAAAAATTTATTTTTTTAATATCCCAGCGAAAGAAAAATATTTTTTATGACAATAAGACAAATACGTCATTATGTTTTTAACAAAAGAGAATCATAACATATAAAAATATTAATACCTGTTTTTGAAATTAACAGATTCTGAGACATCAGAATTTATAAATAGCCTAGTTACATACATAGAATTGGATATATTGCGTGGACCTGAATTGCCTATAAAAAAAATTAAAATTCATTAAAAAAACTCTAAAGTAAATATAGACATGGTAAATACTAAAGAAGTATTACAAAAGTTTAAACATTGAAAATCTTTAATTTTCAAACTGATGGCATCCCTGCCAAGGTGCAAAGTAGTAAAATAAAAATAAAAGAAAAAAGATTGAAATAGAAACTAATGAAACAAAATATTAAAATTGAAAAAAGAATACCATAAAAAATTAAGTCCTAAGCATATCCGATTTTAAGGAAGGAGAACTTTTTTTTTTTTCCATTCTAATAGGAAGAATATCAAATCAAATTTTTCCACTTTTTTGCTATATGTTAAAAATAATCATCATAAAGTAAAAAAGTAAGTAAAATATACAGAACCTGCATAATCTTTAATTTTGCACCACTGGATTATGAGAACAACGACATCATCAGTATGTCGTTCAAGATAAGAATAGACATTTTCTGCATAGTCATCCCACAGAGTGCAAGTTAATTTCCTCTTACTGTATAAAGACATACACAACATAGGATGATAATATAAAAATGATGATTAGGTAAAGACATACTAATATTTATAATATCAAAATAGTTTACATGCTGAAGATCTTCAAGATTTATAACAATCCTCTGATGTGGCTTTCCATCTTTATTAAAATCATCAAGCTTGTGATAATCAAAAATTTTACCAATCACATCTACCAACAAAAATATAGTTTTCAGTACAATAAAGAGAGCAACAAAATATAAAAATTAAAATGGAATTAAAAAGTTAATTACCAACTAAATATTTGTCATCAATCACCTTTCCAGTGATGTCACCGAAATCACAAAAATTAAAACTATGTTTTGGAATTGTCATAGGTTCATTTCTCTCGCAAACAGAAGTAGACCACTGAAATCAATCTTATATAAATGCTTAGATGTTCTGTATCCACCACCGTTATCTTTAAGAGAAAACTGGCTTATATCATAGATTTTTCCTTCCTTCACAATTTTGATAAACTTTTTCACAAATGACCGTTTTACATAAGCATGAATTTTTCTTTCCTATAAGAATTTATGAGAAAATAAAGAAAATAAGTGAACAAGTTCATATATTGTTAAAATAGAAAATAAAAAAAGATAACACAATCACCTGTTTATCTTGCAAAACCATCTCAAGGCTGTTAATTTCGCCATGCTCATTATTGTCAGGGGTTGTCCACAACCTAATGACCATACATCTAATCTTCCAGGATTGTTTAGGAGGAGATATATCACAAATAGATACTACGTTTTCAGCCATAGCCATATGTGTTTACAATTAAATCAAAATATATATATATATAAAAAAATATATTTATATTTATATATTTTTAAAATATAAAATCCCCAAGCATTAAACTTTTTATGCTCTACCAAATAATATCCAGGAAAGGTGTTAGATACTTATATTTGTTATTTGCTTTGAAAAGTATCGTTCTTAACATTACTACAATATTAGGAATATGATTAAAAAGATATATTGTTTCCTTTCATTAGAGAATCAAACTGTTATTCTATTTACCCCAAAAAAAATAGAAAAAAGAAAAAAAGAATTAGTATGTTATCTTTTTTTTTTTTGGTAAGTCAGTCTGTAATCTCAAAAATTTTCCTTTGAAGGCTAATGAAAATTGAGGATTGAAGTTTCTTTAATGGATTTCTACACCAGATGGTAATATCCATGATTCACAAATATTTTTTATTTATTTATTTTTTATTTGCTTTGCAAGTTGTCATTCAGTAAGATTACTACAATATTCAGAATAGGATTAAAAATATTGTTTCCTTCCTTTAGAGAATTAGTCAGTTATCTTTTTTACCCAAGAAAGGGAAAAAGAATTAGTCTGTTATCTTTTTTTTTGGTAAGTCAATCTATTATCTCGTAATTTCTTTTAAGGCTAATAAAAATTGACGATTGAAGTTTATTTACTGGATTTCTACTTCAATTGGTAATTTCAGTGGGACAAAAATATTTTCTAATATAATGGAAAAATCTAATAAAATCATACCATAAAAGTTAAAATTGAAGGAAAAATATGGTATAGATTTATTTTGGCATTATTGCAATTCTATTGAAGGAAAGAACGGGTAAAATCACTATTTTGGCATTAGTGCCAATTTTAATTGGTCCGATTGGCATATAGAATTTGGCTACAGACCCTAATTTATGGATGACTAGATTGTGTATGATTATGATCGTCCATTTGTTCTAGCTAAAAGTATTTGTCTCTTATTTATAATTGGTCCGATTAGCATTATGAAATTTGGCAACAGATCCTAATTTCCTTCTTTAATTGAAAACAGAAAATTAACATTATTTTATCTATTAATGTTACAAAAATACTTTTATTTTATTTAATCAATGTGAACAAAATATTAAATGAGAAGGAAAAAATTAGAATAGGGACACTACAAGAAATTTGGGCTACATCAACAAAAATTGAAGCTACAAATTAATTTTTGTGACTGAAGATACCCTTTCAGTTTCGAAAAACAAATTCGTGACTGTTTTAAAACTTTATACCTGTGCATTTTGGCCTTCAACATTCACTCATGAACATTGGCAGCTACACACCCACCTACTGCCCTTGCCAGCCGAACCCAAAATCCCCGACGAAGCCCGAGAACCTGGTTTCCCATCTGTCTTCGAACTCGCCACCGCTTCGCTCAAACACATTCTAGGTGGACTTCGGTGCTTTGTGCATTGAATGCAGAGGTGGGTTGTTCATGTTTGTTCTACTATTTCGAATTTTTTTCACCGAATTTTATCTTTCTTTTCTACAATGCATCATGAATGCAACACTGATGAGGCTGGGTTGTTCATATTTGTTCTCCCTTCGATTTAGGGTTCCATTGTTGGGAATGGTTTAGTTTTTATTTAAGTTTGTATATATTTAATTCAAAATTTGTGTGTGTATTTTGTGTGGATGATTTAGTTCCAAACCAGCAGTTCTCGTGCATTAAGATGACTAATTTGGCTGCTGATCATTGTAATTTTGCATCATTTATATATTCATATGTACTGAAATACATTAAAAAGATGAGGAAAATAAATTGATGAGGTTGCAAAAAGTTATATGGTTAATGTGGTTTCCGAAGTGTTTGATAAGATTGTGATTGTGATTGTTTCCCTTAAAATTGACCCTTATAATGTATGCCTAAACTTAAAAATTATAAGGATAGACAACAAAGAAAGATTAAAATTGACCCTTAAAATGCATGCCTAAACACAGTCAATCTCAAGCCCAAGTTACATGTTTTTTGTCTTTTATAATGTCTGAGTCTTCACCTCAACATCTCGCTCAACAAGAGGGCTTTAAGAGCATAAACATTGAAAGTCTTTCTATATGCACGCAACACATTCCTTTTGTTTGGGGGGGGGGGGGAGCGGGGGGGTTGAATCATGCGACACATTCCCTGTTTTAAATATATTTTATGAATCTTGATACCACATAGGTAGCTACCTGAGTTTTTAAGAAGCCACTACGAGGCAGCAACTAGTTTCATTTGGATTGTCGCATCTATTTTTATGGTCCTACATGTCCATCTTCTCCACTTTTGAGTTCTCTATGAGACGAAAAGCATCTCAAATTTGACCAACCATACACATAATATATGCTTTTATATGAGTGAGCATACAAGTGAGTTGGGGAGAGAGAGAGAACCCAACAGTTTCTTAGCTTACTTTGATATCCCCTGTGCTTCAATGCACTCCATTAACTTCTTGTTAAAACACAAATATTTTGTTAAAACATTATACTCAGGTGATGCTTTTTATAGTTCAAACACTATGAACAATAAGTTCAATTACCGTTTAGACAAGAAATTTGATGCCTTCCCATTAGAAGGGCTCTCCAGCCATATACTATACTTACTTAACCTGTAGAGAAAATTAGATTATTAATAATAATCAAAAAATTGAAGAGGAAACTAGACAATCTTTACCTTACAAAGCCTTCAAGTTGATCATCCATAACATCATAACCATTAGCAGATAGGAAGGATTGTGTACTTTTGCCCATGGCAACAAAGAATCCAAATATAGCTATATCCCTCTCTAAAACTTGTAATGAATCAGTATCGAATGCCCATGACAGCATATTTAGGACTAAAACAATTTTCATGCTTAATTGTTTCAATATCTGAGCCAGTAAACATGCACAAGACTCTCCTTTAACTTATATCATACAGCCCAACCAAAATAAATTCTCGCACAGGAATATCTAGGGAAAGAATCAAATCTATATTCACATGGTCATATCAATACTCAATACTAAATAGTTATTGTTGTTTTTTTATTGTGCTTGTGATTGTGTTGTTTCTTTTGACTGGTTTTGTCCCTATGACATATGAGATTTATACTTATATTTTGAATGATGCATTCATATTAGTTTGTTGATATCTATTGACTTATTAATTAAACAGTGTATTCTCTTTTCAATTACTTTTGTTTGGTTTAGGGTGATGAGCATCAAATTGAAATAAAAAGAGTTATTAATAAAACAGTGAACTCTCTTTTTAATTTTTTCCCATTCTACTTGTATAGTTGTATGGCTGCAATAATTTTTTTTTGGTCCTAATTGTGTGGCTGTCCTATGGAGAGTAATGTTTAACTGACTTAATCACTAACTAATAATATGGTTTGCATTAAATGTTATGTTCCATATTACTGTGGCTGGGTGCATCATTTGTAACTGATTTTTGGACTACATTTTATTTTTTTAAGAAAGATAGTGTGCATTCACGAGGTTTAAGATTGTACCGTTGAAATGGAAAATTTTTCAGCTACGTTTGTGCATCCTCACAGGTATGCCATGCATTGTTTGTGCTGAGTTTTTGAAATAGTTATGTAATATAGTTTATTTTGGTCAATTATTTCATTTTCCTTTGGTGTGGTAGAATAATTTCGTTCACTTTTAGACATTTAGATGGATAAAAGTTGGATGCAACTTTGAACTAGGTCTTTTCCATCTTATGTACAAGGAGTTAAGGACTTCATTTCTTTTTCTCTTAGTCATTCAAAATCTAAAAGCATCATTCGCTGTCCTTGTTATAAGTGCAATAATTGGATTTAACGCAGCCCGGATGAAGTTGTGGATCATCTTTTTGTTAATGTGATTGTACGAACATATAATCCTTGGATATTTCATGGAGACGAAGGCGTCCGTAGTGATGATGAGGATGGTTTTGATGATGATGATGCATATTTGCATGCTATGGATGGAGAGAACTTAGGTCATGACAGCACAATGGAAATGCTAAATGACCTAAACAACGCTTCGTATTTTACTGAAT
This sequence comes from Ochetophila trinervis, assembly GCA_003254975.1. Lineage (NCBI taxonomy): Eukaryota > Viridiplantae > Streptophyta > Magnoliopsida > Rosales > Rhamnaceae > Ochetophila > Ochetophila trinervis. The sequence goes on from QANX01006056.1 coordinate 11,842, forward strand.
GGGTTGGTGAAACAAATAGTGGGTCTTCACATACGAATTATAAATGCCAGTCAAATACATTCGCCAAGTTGTTTAAGGAAGCTAATCAACCATTGTATCAAGGTTGTCTGAAGGTATCTACCTTATCTTTCATAGTTAAACTATTGAATCTAAAACTTATAAATAATTGGACAAATAAGTCTTTTGACATGTTACTTGAATTCTTTAAAGACATTCTTCCATTCGGTGCACATGTCCCGACTTCATATAGCAATGCCAAGAAGACCATACGAAATTTGGGATTGAACTATGTTAAGATACATGTGTGTAAGAATGACTGTGTGTTGTTTTGGAATGAACTTAAGTCAACTAAAGTATGTCCAACATGTGGTGCGTCTAGGTTTAAGCCTCCAAAATGGCATATCAAAACGGCCTATCCCCCACAAGGTGTTACATTATTTCCCAATGAAACCCTAGCTGCAACGATTGTTCATATCAACCAAAACAGCGGTTGATATGCATTGGCACAAAGAGAACCGGATTAAGGATGGAGTCTTAAGGCATCCGGCTGACTCCCAAGCTTGGAAGCAATTTGATCACCAGCATCCTTTATTTGCTAGTGACCCTCGAAATGTGAGGCTTGGTCTATCAAGTGATGGTTTTAATCTTTTCGATAATAATCGTGTTTCCTATAGCATGTGGTCCGTCATTCTAGTTGCCTATAATTTGCCAACATGGAAATGCATAAAGGAACCATTTCTAATGATGTCCCTATTAATTTCGGGTCCTAAAGCTCCTAGTAAAAACATCAATGTGTTTTTGCAGCCACTTATTTCAGAATTGAAAGAGTTATAGGAAGTAGGGGTCCCAACCTACGATGCGTCGTCGCAGCAAACGTTCCGATTGCGTGCGGCTGTATTATGGACTATTAACAACTTTCTAGCATATGCTAACCTATCTGGATGGTCCACAAAAGGGAAATTAGCTTGCCCAGTTTGTGGGGAAGATGTATCGTACATTTCATTAAAACATAGTAGAAAAATATGTTATATTGGACATCGTCACTTCTTTCCGATTGATCATAAGTGGCGTCTCGGTAAATGGATTAATGGTAGGGAATTCAGACCACTGCCAAAGTTGTTGAATGGTCAAGAAGTGTTGGAACAACTAAGTCATGTCACGCAACCCAGTTTTGGGATGCCATCCCAAGGAACAAATAAAAGAAAGCATGCTGGAAATATTTTGAATTGGACCAAAAAAAGTATTTTCTTCAAGTTGCCCTATTGGAGTAGTCTCAAATTGCGGCATAACCTAGATGTTATGCACATCAAGAAGAATGTGTTTGACAGTATATTAGGGACATTACTGAATACTGAAGGCAAGACAAAAGACACCTACAATGCTCACCTTGATTTGCAAGCAATGGGGATTAGGTCTGAATTGCATCCAGTGCATGCAAATGGCAATATATATTTACCCCATGCATGCTACATTTTTAACAATGAAGAAAAAAAGATTTTTTGTGAATTTCTCAGTTCAGTGAAATTGCTCGACGGATTTAGTTCCAACATCTCTAGATGTGTGAAAACCGATGAGTGTCGAATTGTAGGTTTAAAAAGCCATGATTGCCATGTAGTTTTATAGTGGCTTCTTCCTATAGGTTTGTGTGGCTATTTACGTAAGGATGTGCATAAGGCATTGATTGAGCTTTGTCTATTCTTTAGGGAGTTAACTTCTAAAACTCTCAAAATGGACATTTTAGACCACCTCAATTCCGACATTGCAAATATCATATGCAAACTTGAAAGAATTTTCCCCCCTTCATTCTTCGACGTAATGGTCCATCTCCCAATTCATCTTGCACGTGAGGCAATGATCGGTGGACCATGTCAATTTCGATGGATGTACCCTTTTGAAAGGTATGGCTTTTTTGTATGCTTTCCCTCAATTGTATGAACATCGTACTTACAAATTATATGCCTCATCTAACATTTTAGTCAACTTTCATTCCCTAGATACATGCACACTCTAAAAGGATATATACGAAACAAAGCATGCCCGGAAGGATCAATTGCTGAGGCGTACATTGATAAGGAATGTCTAACATTTTGTTCAACTTACATGGATGATGTTGAAACAAGATTTAATAGACTAGAAAGGAATAATGACAGTGGAGATGGCAACCAAAAGAAGGCTTATCGATTTTCTCACTTAGTGCTTGAAAGTTAGAAGCACGCAATTATGTCGAACTTGACTTCATCGAGTGGGCAAAATTGCAATGGTATGTGCTGAATAATTGCGCTGAAGTTGCTCCATATCTTAAGTGAGTATTGAATTTTAGTAATTTAAAGTACTAAACTAGTTCTTTTAAGTTAATACATTCTTTTCCTAACTAGGTTACTATTTTTTTGTCCCCTTCTACGTGTCAAGTGACCACATTGAACATCTTTAAAGACTGAATGTCAGCGCCTTGTACACTAGACAGCAAATTGAGTTTCCTAAATGGTTCCTACAGCGTGTAAAGATGCCTACTTCTGTGAAATTCCAGCTGGTTCATTAATATTAGTAATTGAACACTACAAATTAATATATGCAGGTAATTGAATTGGAAGGTAATGGCTCAGTTGATGTTCCACCAGATTTGGTAAATTTGGCAAGCTGCCCTGATAGGCAAGTCAGTTGATATCGCGGTTTCATCATAAATGGATATAGGTTCCATACCCAAGAGCAAGAGTTAGGGAGAAAATATCAATGCAGTGGGATTGTTTTGAAGGCCGAACATAATAATGAAGTGATTAACTTCTATGGTGTTTTAAAAGACATCATAGAGTTATCATATATTAGAAACAACAACATATTCATGTTCAAATGAAGATGATGATGCAACTTCAGTCTCAGAATATGCTGATAGTGATGGTGTCATATAGTTCATGTTCGGGCTATTAATTGTGGTTGTGGAACATAGGTTCCTATAGTTGATATTTCCAATGCTATGTAATGGATTTTTTTAGTATTAAACATTGTTTGGTTTTTTTATATCATGCTATGATCTGTTTGGAAACCATGTAATTTCGTATTAATTGATTGTGGTTGTGGAACATAGGTTCCTATAGTTGATATTTCCAATGCTATGTAATGGATTTTTTTAGTATTAAACATTGTTTGGTTTTTTTATATCATGCTATGATCTGTTTGGAAACCATGTAATTTAGTATTAATTGTGGTTGTGGAAAAGAATTTCCTATAGTTGTAACATGATAGTTCCAATGCTATGTAATGGATTTTTTTAGTATTAAAAATTGTCTGATTTTTTTATATCATGCTATGATCTATTTGGAAACCATGTAGTTTCTTAATAAACTTGAAAGAATATATATTGACTATCTAATCATGGAGCGAGAAACAAAAACGTCGAATATGCGTGGAACCTCAAACAGCCGCTGAGGGAAACTTCCTGTGAGGTCTTCTCCTCGGAAAAAGCCAATTAATGCGAAAGAAGCGGCTTCATTAGAGACGTACAAAATACGAGATACAGCATCTCAATCACAAAAGCCAGCGTGGGCACTTTATGAAGGTCTGTTCATATCAAACTTATTTTGTGTATGCTTGCATATCAGTTTTAGCCCTAGAATTATAATTTACACCATCCATAATGCATGTTAGACATGACAAAAGTTTAATATTGCAAGAGAATGTTCAGCTCGAGCGGTGAGGACATCACCAAGAAGGAAGAGCCAAAATGTAGACAATGCGGCAACACTTACCACTCTCTGATGTGTGTCGTAAATACCAAAATTAATTACTGAATTTAAACACTACTGTAGTAGCGGCAACTTCAGGTCAATTCCACAGAGACTGATAATCAATTGTTTCTATTCCAATTAAAGTAGAATTAAAAAGATAAAAAGGGGATTTTATGTTGGCAAATTCAAATATTAAAGCAAACAAATTAAAAAATATTGAAAATAACAATTGGAGAAAACCTTGGGTCAGAGTATCTTCAATTACTAAAGAACAGGTGATCATAGACAAAAAAATATATCTAAAAATAATCATTTAATGTTGGATTGAATAAAATAGCATGGCCAATTTTATTCTAACTCTCACAATTAATTAATTTAGATACGATCATAAATTAATCCTAATTCTGAAATATCTACACCAACGTGATCTAAATTAAATCAGAACAGCATTAAGAACAATAGCAACCAACAATAAACAAGTCCTACAAACATTGTAAAACTTTAATATATTCTGCATTCTCCTAAGAAATTAACAAAAGCTTAGCATGCAATTATTAAAATCAAAGTGCTACTAAACATAGAACATTCAATATGATTGAACTCCTAATTAGCAAATACCCAATCCACAAATAATCATAACGGATCCAAATTATAATCAAAAGAGAATTGAATAATAAACAAATAAAATGAAAGAACACAAATTGAATAATTAAAATTGAATTAAAACTTATAAACCAAGTCTCACACCTTATACTTTAGCAATGAATAATACTCTTACCCAAGAGAAAGATTTAGCTACTCATAATTGTTGAAAATCTCTCTTTTTGTTGTTTTTGCTCTCAAAATGGTTGTCCCCTTACAAGATAAATTAAACCTATTTAAACTAAAAACCTAGGGCAACAAAACACACAAAAACAAGCCTAAACGGACCAAAATCGAGCCAGCCCAGGCGCCTGGAAACGCGCCTGGGCTGCTCTGTCTCGCTGCTTCGCAGCAGCTGAATTCACCGGCCAGGCGCCTGGGTTAGAGCCTAGGCTCATTTGTCTGCATGCTTTTAATTACAGTTTTGCCCTTTTTCTTCAAATTCTCTTCCTTGATGTCTAAATCACCTACAATATAGAAAAACACATATTAATCTATTTTAAATGAATAAAACATGCTTAATTTAAGTATCAAGGTATATAAAACATGTATAAATTGTGATCTATCACTCCTCCACGTGAAGTGCAGCAACCACAAGGTAACATCCTCCCCCCCCCCCCCCCCCCCCCNCTTTTTATATTCAAGTTGTTCATCACTTGTTATTGCTTTGTTAATTAGATAAGTCACAAAATAATTACAATACCATATTAAAATAAATAATGGAAAATTGCATGAGTTGTTGTTACAAAATATGTTTAGGTCTACCAAGGAGATGGAAAAAAGATTAAACAAATAAAATTAAGTAACGAAGGATGGAGAGTAACAACCAAACTGTCATATTTTGTACATGTTGAAAAATATATGCGTTTGCAAAATTTTATGTTTTTTGTTTTGCTGAAATCTGGCCGATTCTATTCCTTTTTTTTTATATCCCCTGTTTTGGCCACGTAGAAAACACATAATGACATGAAAATGGGGAAATGTCAATCATAATTGAGCTTTACATAACAATCTAAATATTGAATCCCCACCTTTTGAACTAATAAATGGACATCATTGACCTTTATTATTGCAGGAGAAACTTCAGCTCAAGCACTTAGATCATCCCCCCAAAGAGAGCAAAATGTAGACAATGAAGCAGCACTTATCACTCCCCAACGTGGTGTGCAACAAAAAAGAGTTACTGGATCCCGTTGAAGAGGCAGGGGCCGAGTGATGCTGCCTACTAGGAGAAGCCCGAGAACAAGGGTTTTCGAAGAAACGATAGCTGCAAGGCAAGAAGTAGAGAGGGAAAACAAAGAAGATTCCTAAATGCATCCCCCCCATGTGTCGGATGAGGAGAACGAGGATGATGCTGTGAATAATGATGATATGGTTGGAGGTGAGATTTCCAAAATACAACATAATTTACAGAGTATTGTAATATAGTTAAACTTTTTTTATGCAGTAGCTGTCAATAATGTTTATCTAACAGTACACCTGCTGCTAGATACATCAATTACAGCAACACAAACAAAGACACGTGGGTACACTCGTGGGTTGGAAATATTGAATGAGAAAGAGAGGCAAGATAAATTAGATGTCAAGATTCCACAACACATTATGAGAGCAGTAGGACCAAATGCTCAGAAATTGAGCACTGAAATAGGGATTTTGGTGAGAAACATTCCACCGAAACATGTTAATAGGTGGAAGGACATCGATTACAAGACCTGTGTTGAACCTATGATCGGGCATCTCAAAGTAAGTTTGTATTGGCATGTAACTAAATTCAGCCACTTATAGTTTATAAATCAGTCAATATATTTTGAAATATTCACCAGTTGATAGCTGAAATTAAGTTTACATGTTGACGTAATTGGTATGTGCAATTTTTTTATACAGCGGTCGTTCAATTTTGAAGATGGCGATCATATAAATGAAGCAATAATTGTGAAGATGCAACGTCTATTCAGATCCTACCGCCACCGTCTGTATGACCACTATAAAAAATTTCTGAACAAGGAGGAAGCATTGGCTAACCCTCCACCGAAGGTAAAAGCAGATGATTAGGCTGCAATAGTGGCACGATTTACTTTTGAAAAGTTTCAGGTAATTTATAAACTTCCATAGTGTCTAATTTTTTATTGCTAATTTGGCTATAGCATCATATTCATACTTGGATATTTTTTTAGGATCAATTTATCATCTTAAATTATGTATTCCCTAAATAGAAGGATAGGAAATGAAGATGACTACTTTCATTTAATTACAAATATGTTATTTGCTAACAGAAATTGAAAATAATGTGTTATTGGCTTGCATTTGGTATTTTCTATTGACATTTGTAAGCTATCCAAAAGTTTGGATGATAATGGTTTTATAATGCAGAGGTTTGTAATATGTACTAAGCTTGGATGATAAAATTAATGTTTTGTATAGAGGTTTTTTTTTTTACCTTTAATAGAATTGGATGCTGACAGGACCCGACCCACCTAGATCCTAACTGCATGACTTAATATTTCTATTAAGCCAATAAGCAGTTCTTTATTCCTACCAAGCCATTATTAAATAATATTCAACAAACGGGGAACTCTCTACTGCAAGAAATTTTATTAAAATTTCGGCAACATCTCGTCTATTTTAGCAACATCCCCCAAATACAAATAGTTGCAATTCCTGCAAGGAAAACATTCCTATACATTTATCCAATCTACCAGCACACATTCCACACAGTACCACATCCCGGTAATTAATTCAACATTCAAATAAAAATATAACCGTTATATTTTTTCGTAGTTGGACTAAGTATGAAAACCGAGCTGCCTACATACCCTGTTTAAACAGGGATCAAGCTACCTGTAGTTCTTAAAGCATATTTACACCAAATATGCCACTTCTGATACAATTGCTATTCAGAAGTCAATTCGACAAACATAAATTCTAACCCATTTCCAATCACGTCCACAAAATTTATTTTAAATCCATAAACAAGGTATGCATTTAGACACGTGTATGAATATGCATGTATTTACTCTAGAGAAAATAACAATTCTCAACCATTTTCAAGGATCATTAAATCATTAAAACATGAATTAGGGCGAACATAATTTAATAATTTCTTTAAAATCACAAATCACATTCATCAGCAAAGCATAACTATTCATACCCATCAATTTCATATTTATTCAAAATCAAGTGTAGTCTAATTAATATATTCCCACAAACCACTAACAAAACATTAAACACATATTTATACAACGAATTGTAATTACTTGTCTATGATTTTTTCCACATATCACATTTCCAAATTAGCTCATCACAAAGCTAAAAGCCACATACAACACCCAAGGTACAAAACACAAAATTCAATATCCATTTCGATTCCATGTAAATACAGAATCCCATAACGGTTCTCAATAACCACAGACTCAATATACATTCACCAACAATATCTAAACACAATATTCAGTTCCAAAATTTAAAGATAAAATGCAACCACAATATATTTTTTTTAACAGTTATCAGAATATAGCTCCAAATCAAACAATTCCTAAATACTTAACAATAATTTGCAATGTATACATTGAATCGAAGCTTTAGAAAAATACAACACCACGGTCAACCCAAATTATATAATTGTCGCCGGCGATGGCCGAAAATTGGCCTGAAACTCACGGCCAAAAAGAGGTTTCCTAATCCTGATCAAACCAGGAGGAATTACATCAAATTGATGGTAAAATTGGATTCCTAAGGTCCAAATTAGGAGAAAATGAGTTGACCCATCGCTGGAAACTCACCGGAATCCGGCGAATAGAGGCGAAGGGCAATTACCAGACTTTTCACATTTTTCGGCGATCTGGGAAGTTTCACGGGCTCTCGCCGGCCGGGTTGGGTAGAGGAGATGACCGACTTTGATTCTCAGGTGATGGAGTGGCCAATTGTTCGCCGAAATCCAGCGCTCACAGAAGAGGGCTAATCGGATTCCTCGAGCTTGCCGACAATCTGGGCGTTCTCAAGGTTGCTCACCGGTGTCGCTAAAACAGGGAGGTCGCCGACTTCAAGTTCCAAGTAATTTCCAGCCCGGACCAGCCAAAAAATACATCCGCTGCCAACGAAGGCAGGGGGCGCTTGGGGTGGGCTGCACAGGAGAGTTGTCGGGGGAAAATTCTAGATTTTCCAGAATTTTCTAGAATTTTAAAGAAATAGGTAAGGGCATTTTTGTCCTTTTAAGTCTAGTCCCTGCCAATTTACTAAAATGCCCCTCACACAATTTTAAGCATAACTTCTCGGTCTTAGCTCCAAATCCAGGATACTACTAGTCTACGGACTCGTGTCAACGAGCTCTACGCAACAGTACCACAATCGAAGCCAAAACATAACCACACAAAAAGTCAACCTTGGGCCCACTCAAGGTCAAACTGGTCAAACTTGAAAATTTTACTATATTTTCTTGGTACGGGATGTTACAGATGCCATATGTAGGACTGATTTGCAATGTAAGTCAAGTTAATTTGTTTTAACAAGAACATTGGGGATATAAATTGGCAGATGGACCCAATGCTGTGAAAGACTGCATTTTTTCATAGTTAAACTACTGTGTGTGAAACATTTATGTAGATTGGCATGTAAATCTGTAAGTATTCTCATATTGCTTTGTGTTATAATTACAAAAACATAGACAAGGAGCGCAATCAATAAGAGAAATCGTGCAGCAAGAAAGATTAATCACTGTGGAGGAACGAAGTCATTCGCTCGGATTCGATATGATTTGGTAAGATTTTTTATCCTTTAGTGAATAAGATTAGGCTGCTAAATGTGATTCCAATGTGTTGAAAGTAAAAGCAGACCATATGTGTTCAATACCAATAAACATTTTACATTGTAGAGAGATGGTGAAAATGGACAGTTGCTTAGGACAAAACGACTTTGGGAAGAGACACATTTCAGCAAGAAAAAGAACAAGTGGGTAGATGACGTATCGAAAGAAGTTTATGTAAGTCTACATTTCGATGGATGTTAATATAATAGCATTTTTTTGTAACCAAGGATGCCTTATAATTGTTTTTCAGCTTTAATATTTATCAAGCAACACATCCCGAAGTTTATGTATCTGTTTTTCAGGATAAGGTACTTGAGTTGGAGGATGAGACATAGGAGGAACACGACAATGAAGTGGGGGAGGATGACCTATTTGATATGGTTTTGCCGAGCAAATCTAGCTACGTATGTGGATTAGGTGAAGGTGCGAAGCCCCGAAGATCTAAATTGTGGAGGTTCAAAACACTTTAAGAGAAGCTGAAGAGGCACGAAAGAGAGAGGAGATAGCAGTGGAAAAAGCTGCCAGCATTGAGATGCAAAACGAGGAACTTAAACAAAGGCTGAAAGTGTACGAGGATCGCCATACCAATTACATGACTTACATCAGGGAAATGCAGCTGCGAATAGACTTCTTTGAGCGTAATATGTCCACTGAGACAACTCCTAGTGATGAAGGTACTTGTGAATAATCAAGTAGATGTTTTATGAAATTGTGTTAATGAGCCTTACATAACGTATATATGTGTCTGAAAATGTGTTGGATGTTTCTGCTTGACTGATGTGCAGGTTCTCTTAGTTTGGACTCCGAATGACTGTGGTATGCAAGCATTGATGCCTTACTATTGAGATGACAGTAAATATTAGTTGGAAGGTTACTAAGTTAATATATATTTTTTGAAGATGTTAAGTGCTAACATCTTAACTTGCACATGATATGATTAGCTTCTATAAACTTTAGTCTTTTGATATTTTGTGGATAGTATAATATTTTGGGATGGTTAATTATAAGAAAAGTATATTAGTTTTCTTTGTGAACTACTTTCATTTGGTATTTGTTCTGCTATTTTGTGGATAGTATAATATTTTCAACTGGTTGTGGATGTGATATGGAACTTATATATGTTTTAATATTTCAGCACTTTACTCTAAAAACTAGCTATATGTGAGTAACTAATTAATATGGGACTTGTAAACTCTATGGCTAATATAAATAGCAATGAAACATAAAATAGTTCGTGGCAAATTGACCCAGTTTTAGTTTCGTACATCGTGTTGTGACTAAAAAATTTTCAATTTGTTATGAAAAATTCTTTTGTGGCTACTGAAATTTACAATTTGTAACGAAGTTTTCCATGGCTAATGAATACAGTTTAATTAAAAGAAACCACATTGTGACAAAAAAGTACAAATTTAGTAACGAAAACGTTTTATCGTGGCTAATATAGTGTACAATTAGGCACGAATATTTTCGTGTCTAATTCAAGCACAATTTAGTCACGAGAAAAAATATCGTGACTAAAACAATTGGAATTAGTCACGAACAATATGTCGTGCCTATTCATGAACTAGTCACGACATTATTCGTAACTGATTCATATACTTCAGCCACGAAATCAATAGTTTCAGTAACGAATATTTCGAACTTCAGTTACAATCTATTTCATGACTGAATGTGACATATTCAGTCACGAAAGTGACCAAAATTTTGGATTTGGCATTTAGTGAAGAACTACTTTTTTTCTGTGGCTATGGACTTTCAGTGACGCACCTACTGTCATGGAGCTATTTTGAGTAACTAAATGGATTTAGCGACGAAAAAACAGCCTTCAGTTACGAAAGATCGTTGTGCTGTAGGCCAAATTTTTTGTAGTGAAAATTAAAAGAGATTTTTGAAGGAGTATAGTTTTAATATATTATATAGATAGATTAGGAAAAAATTCATGTGATTCGTCAAATTAAGGCAAAATGCAATTTCCACCTTCAAGTTTGAGAAATTACAATTGCTACCTTTACGAAGTGATTCCATATATTCTCTCTTTTTCTTATACTCGTTCTACCAATCTCATATAATACCTTTGTATTATTTATGCTCTATTTTTCTTCTACTCGTTCTACCAATCTCATATAATATTAGCCTACTAACAAATCAAAGATTTCAAAGTATATGATAATACTAATAATAATAATGTCATACTAACAACTAGTTGGCACACTCCGAACTAGCCAAGCAAATTGATAACTTGTTATGCAAGAACCTCTATAAGTAATAACTAAACTTTTAAATTAAACACGGAAAACTGATTTTTATCCACTGCACCAGAATTTCACAGAAGCTTCCTCTTCCATTAAATCTTATATTTTTAATAAACAAAAATTTCATCTTCTAAGATTTATATATTTTTCAAACCCATTAGCTGGGTAATTGGGTGAGAGAGAAAAATAAAGAAAAAGTAATTTCTTTTTACGAACCCATGAGCTATGTATTTGCCTTTATTACCACACCCCCCCTAATTTCAAACTCATCAGCTGGGCAACCACTTTTATTAACAAGTTATTTTTATTACCAAAAAAAAGTTATTTTAAATAAAATGACAAATTACATTTGGGTGATTGCCTCTATTACTAAGCTCTAGTTTGTGAAATTCTTCGAAAGTAAAAAATTAAACAAAGTCGATATAAAAGAGGAAAAAAGAAAAAAGAAAATCCTAAAAGGAGAACATCTCAAGTTCGACCTCATTAAAACCCTATAATGGAAAAATCCAAATGGGAAAAACCAAAATAGAAAAAAAGAGTACAAGTTTAATTACAAAAATCTATAAGAATAACCTCCAATACAAATTTAGCACAGAAATCAAGAAGATTTCACCACCAAGTATCCGAGTCCACTGTTAAAGCATGCTTCGAGCCTTCGACAACAAATTAACCACCTAATTCCCTTCCCTGAAATATGAAAAACTTTAGAACCTATCTGAGAAACAAAACCCTCGAATGTTTTCCAATGATCCAGCACCTTTTTAAGCTTACCCAAATACCTTGTACTCAAAAATTCAAAAAACAAAACTATCTTGAAACATAAATTTTCAGGTAAGTTTCCCAAGTAATGCTCTATTGAAATGAGCTAGGTCCTCAATGCCAAGACCACCACTTTACAGAAGAAAAACAACAAGTATTCCAATCCATGCACGGTGACCAAATAAAGGTATACCAAATAATTAAAAGAAAAAGAACCTTTTTTTAAAATAATTAAAAGAAAGAGAACCTTTTTTTTTTTTTTTTCATACCAATAACATTAATCAACTGATATTATGATAAGTTAGTGCAATTTTATTTTATTTTATGTACTTATTTATTTTTTTCTTCGCATATGCAATCTTTGACATGGAACTTGGCATTGCTTGAATTTTTATTTCTAATACAAATTAATGGATGTCTGCCGATGATAACCCTAGTGTATTGGATGAGAAATTCTTTTATTTTGGCTAAAAAAAATTGTCCACATGATTATCTGCAAAGGGATTCACTACTACAGAAAATAGCTATTGACGACAGCCATACTTTTATATAGACGTCGGTTGAAAAAGAGAGCCATCGTTGATAAAATAAGACGACGGTTAAAAAACATCAACGACAGTTTCAACTGTAACCGTCATCTAAAGTTACATCAAAGACAACGGTTACTTCAACAACCATCGTTGATAAAAGACTTAAAATACACGTGGCAGCAACATTGTGGCCACGTGTATGTTAAAGAGTATAGACGACGGTTCCTTTAGGAAAGGTCATCTATTGTTAACTTATCGACGACGGTTCCTTTAGGAACCGTCGTTTATCATGTAAGTATAGACGACGGTTCCTAAAGGAACCGTCGTCAATAAGTTAACAATTTTCGACGACGGTGTTCGATTTTAACCGTCGTCATTTTGTGTATATTTGTCCATGTGGGGCTCTTATGTTTAGTCTCTGAAACCTTCAAAATATAGCCGTTGCAAAACTAGCCGTTGCAAAAAATATAGCCGTTGTAATTTTTTTTTTGCTTATATATTTTCATTTTTGTTCTAAATCAAATTCATTAAATTCATTTCTCTCATAATTCTTGTTCAAATTCTTTTAGTGGTGATCAAAAATATTCAAATAGCATTTATTTAAGATTTAAGTCATCAATTTATTGAAGCTTGAAGTTGATTTGTGTAAAAGAACTCACTATCAAGGTAAGTAATTTTATGCAATTAACTACATTAAATTTTTTTATAATTATTAGGTTATGAACATTTAAATTTTGCAATGATATATATATATATGTTTTACATTTATTAAATTTGTTAGTTTGTTTAAATATTTGATATGTTATAATCTCATATAGTATCATTATTTATTAAATATTTTATGTTGTTATAGTTAATTTTAGAATATAGTAAAATATTGGCACATTAATTAGTTGTGTAATTATCGTTGTCTCTATATTTATTATTATCTATTTATTTTCTATTATTGATTTGATAATTATTAAATGTTGGTTACATTGTTAGTAATATATTATTTATTGCTATATTTTAAATCATTATTGTTTAAATTAGTTTTAATTAGTTGTTATTTAAATAGATAAAATGGACAAATCATGGATAAGGATGGATAGGAGAACCGATGCATTTCAAAAGGGTTTTGAAATGTTTTTAGAATTTACTAAGAAAAGTGCAAATAGAGATGGTAAAATTCGATGTCCTTGTATGGAATGTGGAAATTTATTTTTTAGTACTATTGAAGAAGTGAGAGGGCATGTATATTTTAAGGGATTTGATACGAATTATCGTAAATGGATTTTACATGGAGAAGAGTTGGAAGAGTCTGAAGGATATCGTGGAGATTGTTCTAGAGTTAGTGGAATTAGTAAAAGCAATAACACTGAAAGTTATTTTACCCACATAAATACGGATGATGAAGATGTGGTGGGTAATAATATTGACATGGTGAATGATGCTTGTGACAAGTTCGTGGATAATCCTAGTTTGGTAAAGTTGTACAACCTGAAATCGAAATACGGTCTTTCGGACACAAGTTTTTCTGAATTATTAAAGTTGTTGCGGGAGATGCTACCGAGCGATAACGTTTTGCCAGATTCTATGTACAACGTAAAAAAGACTCTAACAAATTTGGGCATGGATTATGAGAAGATACATTGTTGTCGCAACAACTGCATTCTTTATCGAAAAGAATATGAAGCGCAAGAAAGTTGTCCTAATTGCGGAGCATCGAGGTGGAAGGAAACTGACGATGGAACTAAATGTGTAAATGTCCCTCATAAAGTCATGTGGTATTTTCCACCAATTCCACGGTTCAAAAGGATGTTTCAAAGATTGACATTGCTAAAAATCTGACTTGGCATGCAAATGAACGAAAGGTCGCAGTTGGAAAGTTAAGTCATCCTGCCGATTCACCATCTTGGAAGCTAGCTGATCGCATGTGGCCTAATTTTGGTAAAGAATGTCGAAACTTAAGGCTTGGGATTGCAGCTGATGGCATTAACCCGCATAAGCATATGAGTTCTCAATACAGTTGTTGGCTTGTGCTTACAGTTACATATAATCTTCCACCATGGTTGTGTATGAAACGGAAGTTTATAATGTTGACAGTATTGATATCTGGACCGAAGCAGCCTGGCAACGATATACATGTTTATCTGCAGCCATTGATTGACGATCTTAAGCAGTTGTGGGATGAGGGGGTGCGAACTTGGGATGCGTGTAAGCGGGAATTTTTCACTTTGCGAGCAATATTATTGTGGACTATAAATGACTTCCCCGCATATAGTAATTTTTCTGGTCATACCACTAAAGGATATTTTGCTTGTCCTATTTGCAGCGAGAACACATGTGCTCAAAGTTTGAAAAATGGTAGAAAAATGAGTTATTGTGGACATAGGAGGTTTCTTCCGAGTGATCATCATTTTCGAAAGCAAAAGAAGTCTTTCAATGGATTTCAAGAGTTTCGTCCAACTCCTTTACCTGTGATGGGAGAAGATATACTTCGAAAACTTGAGTCTATGTCATTTGATAGTGGTAATAAGAGAAAAAAGTCTACTGCTGATCGAGATTGCTGGAAGAAGAAGTCTATATTTTTTGAGCTTGACTATTGGAAGTCATTGTATGTGAGGCATAACTTAGATGTCATGCATATTGAAAAAAATGTATGTGAGAGCATTGTCGGCACATTGCTTAACATTCCTGGAAAAACTAAAAATGGACTTAATTCTCAGCTTGATTTGGTCGAAATGGGCATAAGAAGTAATTTGGCTCCTATTGTTGAAGAGAGAATGACATATCTACCACCTGCATGTTACACATTATCCAAGGAAGAGAAGAGAACTTTTTGTAAGTGTATGGCAAATTTAAAGGTTCCCGATGGCTACTCTTCAAATTTTCAGAATATTGTGTCGATGAATGATTTGAAGTTGAAAGGCATGAAATCTCATGATTTACATACCTTGATGCAACAACTAATGTCTGTTGCACTACGATCAGTCCTCCCAACAAATGTTCGACACGTAATAATGAGATTTTGTTTTTTCTTCAACGCTATATGCAAAAAAGAGATTGATGTTTCAAATTTGGACATTATTCAGACAGATCTTGTTAAGACATTGTGTTTACTTGAAAAGTAGTTTCCTCCATCTTTCTTTGATATAATGGTTCATCTAACTGTTCATTTGGTTAGAGAAGTGCGATTGTGTGGACCAGTTTTCTTTCGGTGGATGTATCCTTTTGAGAGATACATGAAAGTGTTGAAGGGGCATGTTCGCAATCATTACAGCCCTGAAGGCTGCATTGCAAAGAACTACATCGCTGAGGAAGCAGTCGAATTTTGTAGTGAGTATCAAAAAGGCGTGCATGCAATCGGCAACCCACCTGGCCTCCATTAAGTACAATGTGTGAAAGATGATACTGGTGATCCTTTGAAGGGTGGTAATTTATTGGGTATTACTCGTGACCTATGGAAGCAAGTACATTTGTACATACTTTCAAATACACCCGAAGTACAACCTTACTTCAAGTAAGTTTAATGCTCTATATAAGTTGTTGAATATTATATTGAATATTTGTTTACTATAGTCATTAACTTTTGTTGTCTTTAGGAAACATATGGAGAGTTTGAGGTGTGATATTCGTAACAAAACAAGAATTGAGTGAACCAGATAATTGTGTGTCACATACATTGAGATGGATTGCACTGGGACCATGTTTTGAAGTAATGAGCTATTCGCTCTACGACATTAACGGAATCCGATACCATACAGTTGAAAGAGACAACAAGCGTGTTACACAGAATAGTGGCGTAAGCTTGGTTGCTAGATCGATGTAGTATTCAAGTGTGAAAGACGACAATCCAAAATTCACCAATTTGTCATTTTATGGATTAGTGGTCCAAATATGGGATGTGGATTACATTAAATTTCAAATTCTGGTGTTCAAATGTGATTGGGCTGACATCAATCATAGTGTTAAGATAGATGATTGTGGATTTACATGTGTCAACTTCAACAAACTTGGTCACAAATCTGATCCATTTATTTTGGCTTCGCAAGCAACACAACTATTTTATGTGGAGGATCCTTGTGATTCACAATGGTCGGTGGTATTAAGCACTCCTCATTACACACATACCAAATCTTCTGAAGGGGATACATTTGGAGACATTGATTTGATTCACACTCCATTTGCTACGCAAATACCGAATGATGAGATCGCTCTTGATGTTGAGGACTGTGAAGAAGTCTGTGTTCGTAACGATTGTAATGGAATATGGATTAAAAATAAAATATAATGTTGATTGTGTTTAATTAATTTTTTCCCTTTTATTATATCAAGTATGTCCAATTTAAATTTAAAGTGTTTTCAATGTACAAATTAAATTAATGGTAAATATATTAATTACGGTTTTGTTGATTAAATTAATGGTACTTATATTAAAATATTTTAATTATATTAAACAAGATACATTTAAATTTTGTAAATAATTTAGGTGTTAATTAGTAAGTTTATAAATATTTAACTTATATTAAAATAATTTAATTATATTAAAATAGTTGAATTATATTAAAAAGATACATTTAAATTTTATAAATTTAATTTTTAATAAAAATGATATCCAGGTTCCTGAATTGGCACCTGGATACACGCCTAGCACGCTCTGGATCAAGCTTGGTTCCTAATTTTTTTTAAAAAAATTTTTAGTTTAAACGGCGCTGTTTTGTTTCTTTATATAAAACGGCGCTGTTTAATAGTACTATAGACGACGGTTAATGATAGAAACCGTCGTCTATAGTCTATTGACGACGGTTCCTAGCTATAAACCGTCGTCTATAGTATATTGACAACGGTTCCTAGCTAGGAACCGTCGTCTATACATTAAAGACGACGGTTTATATCTAGGAACCGTCGTCAATAACTAAAACGGTGCGGTTTTTGCCCCGTGTTTTCTTCCTTACACCTCCTTCTCTTCCAATTTTCCCCAATTCTCCAGAAACCCTACACCCGAAGCTGTTGCCGCCGCTGCCTTTTCTCCGCCTCTTGCTTCATTTCAACGGGAATCTACAACATATTCAACAGCAGGTAAGTAATGCTCTATATATTTTCTGTTCTGCATCTTCAAACCGATTTTTTTTTTACAGTTTGCTTCATTTCAAGCCCGAAAATGTGTTTGCTTCATTTCAAACCCGAATATGTGTCGAAATGTTGATTTTTATATTGTGCCCGTGAATTTTTTTGTATAAAATGTTGATTTTTATATTATGCCCGTGATTTTGTATATAATTTTGAAATGTTGATTTTTATATTATGCCCATGATTTTGTTGATTTTGTATATAATGTTGAAATGTTGATGTATGAATATATTGTATGAATAAAGATGGATGAATATATTGTATATTGGATAATGAATATATATTGGAATTATATTGACGACGGTTTCTTTAGAATATATTCACGACGGGCTTAAAAAATTAAAAACGACTGTTTTAAAGACGACGGTTTTGTATATATATATATATGTTACGGTTTTATATTATATAATATGTTATAATGTTGGTTTGTTAATATGTTATTAGTTCGTTTATAAATTGTTTATAATGTTATTAATAATTGTTTGATAATGTTGATATATTTTTTTGTAGATATGGATCTAAATCAAGATCCCACTAATCCTAATGATCAAAACTCTTCCTCAAGTAGGAAGCAAAAGAAAGGGAGAGGACCGTCGAAATTAGGAAAAATTTGTAGACAAGTTGCTAGTGGCGAACTTGGGGAAGTAATATACAATGAGCATGGGGTCGGAGTGAATAAAGCCGGCCAATCTCTAGCTAATTATGAAGGTGGTTACACTCGATCTCAAATACCAATCACCTACAAGAGTTGGAACGATGTTCCAACAAATTTGAAGAATACATTATGGAAGATAATAAAGGTAATAATACAACCAATTTAATTTTAATTAAATTTTTTGGTTAATTAATTGTGTGATTTTATTATTATTGTGCTAATAATACCTTAATTTTTTATGTAGAACTCTTGTAACAAGGAGGAATCATTGAAACATAAAACTTTGAAGGATTGTGCAGAAAAATAGAGAAAATGGAAGAGTTTTATGTACACAAATTTTGTACACCAGTACCTAGAATTAGGGGACATGGAAGCTTTCGATGTAATCCCCGAAAAATATAAGGAATATATTATACAAGACCAATGGGATGAATTTGTACAGCAACGTTTAACACCTGAGTGGGCGGTAAGTATTAATTAATTCAATTTGTTACATTTTTTTAACTAAACTACAATTAACATGTTATGTAATTAAT
>QANX01006056.1:30954-44560 GCA_003254975.1 Ochetophila trinervis
TCCATCATCGAATATCAACAATTTTTCAAATCCTTTTACTTTTAAACAAATTTCCAAAATTTTCTCTTTTGAAAAATTTTACGAAAACAATCAAATATTTCGCATATCAGAAAATTGCCCCAAAATTCTTAAATTCCACAAAAGCCATAATTTTTCTTTAAATCACCAATTTCCACAAAATTGTAAAATATCCAAAATATCAAAATCACCGATAACCATTTAAAACACAAATGCACATTTAGTCTTAAATCATCAATAATTTAAATCAGAATATAATATATTTAATAAGCATAATTTAAATGCGCAAGAAATTTCAATCAAACAAATCATATGCGATTAAATCATAATAATATATAATCCCAAAATTATTTAGAAAATAAATGCACTCACAGGTCTGACGCGTGCTCCTGCTGGATCTCCGATCCAACCCTCGAACGTGCACGAACACCTAAAAATAATTTACCGAAAAAATTCTTTTAATTATCGAAAATCTAACCAAAGGCTCAGAGGAGTCCTCTAAGTCTCCAACTACAAAATTAAAACACTAAATACCAAATTGCCTTTCAATTTCAGTAATTACCAAAATGCCCTTAACGGCAAAATCCCCAAAATTTGAATTATTCCGTCTCAAGTCCGATTTCAACAAACTTTATACCGAAACAAAATTGAAGATGTAAGGAACGAGAATCTACCTTCAATTTCAGGATTCGTCGCAGAAATTGATCGGAATCGGTCCCGGAAGATCGGACCTCGGCCGGGATTGTGCGTTTTCGAATCCAGCCAAAATTAGATCAAATTGAAGGTACAGCAAGCTTGCCCACGACCCTAGGAACGCGTTGGAACAGGTGGTGAGCACCAACTCGCCGAAAAAGGACGAGATCAGCGGCGACGCGTGGGCGGCGCGTGGGGCGCGTGGGGTGGTCACTGGAGTCCGGCCAGCTGCAGATTTGGTCGTCGGCGCAGTCTGAACCTCGTGGTGGTGGCTGTGTCGTGCCACTCGCCAGCGATCGGAGTAGATCTAGGTGGAAAGGTGGCTGTCGCGGGTGGTTTTTCTGAGACTTCGCGGCCTTTTTCTGACGTGATACGGCAGTCTCCGGGGTCAATCTTGGTACCAAAATGTAGATCATCGCGCCAGCTTTCCAACGGTACCAAGCACGCTCCCTAACTCTACCGGAACAGTGAGATATGGCCGGCCAAAGGTGGTGTCGCAACAGTGCACGGGCTGCACGAGCTCTCGGTTTCGCTGCAATTTCCGACGATCTGGGTCGTTTCACGGTGAACCACCGGTACAGGGAGGAAGAGGAGATTGCCGGCTTCGATCTACGGGTGGTGGTGGGCCAACTCCGGCCACGGTGCGGTGGCGGTCGGCGTGGGAAGGTGGCGCGGTGAAGGTGGGGGAAGTCTCGGGTGTGTGCTGGAAAATTCCAGACCTTGGCCAAAAAATTTAAGGATGAAGACAGGGGCAAAATGGTCATTTCCCATCCAAAAATATCAATCCTTGCCAAATTACCAAAAAGCCCTTCACACTAAAATGACCATAACTTCCTGGTCTTAACTCCGAATCAAGCATACTACTAGTCTATGGACTCGTATCGATTAGCTCTACGCAACGGTACCAAAGTCAAAGCCAAAATATAACCACACAAAAAGTCAACTCTGAGCCCACTCAAGGTCAAACTGGTCAAACTTGAGATTTTATTATTTTTCTTAAAATGGGATGTTACAGTATATAATTTTGAAATGTTGATTTTTATATTATGCCCGTGATTTTGTTGATTTTATATATAATGTTGAAATGTTGATTTTGTATATAATGTTGAAATGTTGATGTATGAATATATTGTATGAATAAAGATGGATGAATATATTGTTTTGAAATTTATATATTTGATTAGGTGGAGATATCAGTACGAGCATCAAAAGGCAAGGCAGTTGCTCATTCAGACTCGAATAGTACTCCCCATTCACGTCATTCGCGGGCATCTCCACCGACCAATGAAAGTCAGCATCAATTAATCGTCTCTGACCTGCCAACGAAGCTCAGATTAATGAAGATGGTAGCTGCCACTGTCTTCAACGAACAGTTTATGCAGCTTCAATTCAACATGGGGAGGGGTATGATAGGCAATTCTCATCCTAGAGTGCTGACACATGTGGATATTGACCAATTTTGTCAGATGCATGACTTGGGTGTTGATTGCGTCTTATTCTATTAACGTTTGTGAAATTGGTCAGACGGTGGAAAGAATAGTCCAACTTCAATAGGATATGGTTAATTCCATATCATTGTTGGTACAATTTAATTATTTGTGAAATTATTACTTTCTTAAATATATATAGTATTTTACATATTTTTAATATTAACGTTTATTTCAGTGCTCATTGGACGCTTGGTGTCGTGGACCCGTACTTGGGGTATATTTGGTTTTTTGATTCCCCCAACACCAAAGCTAATATTGATTTTAAGCGATTAATAAGCAAGTAAGTTAATTTTAAAAATTAGTAAGTTAATTTTAGTGATTAAATTTATTTTTAATAATTTATTTTATTTATAAATTGTTATATATATATATATATATATATATGTATATAGAGCTTGGACATTATGGAATGAGCCGAAGAGGCAAAGGTCGAAGAATAAATTAATTAGTTGGCGAGGCGGAAAGGTAAAATCTATGAATTATTTATTTCATTAATGTTTATAAAGTATTAGAAATTATGTATATTAATAAACTAAATATTCTTTTTGTAGGCACCATTGCAACCGACAAGCCATGAGTGTGCATATTATGTATGCATGATGATGAGGGATATAATAAATGTCGATTCATCAACACCGCAGTCTCATTTACATAACACTGTAAGTATAATTTTAGCATAACTGTAAATTTATATATAATATTATGTTTACTAATGCATTAATATTATTTGTTTGATTTTTATGTACAGTTTAAAAATTGTGTTTGGGTGCAAGACTACGTTGATGAATTTAGAGAGGATTGGGCTGAATATTTTACTGAAGAAGTTTCAAATCCTTCAAATTTGTTATCATCTTTTGATTAGTTTAGTTTAATTATTAATTATGTATTTAAATTTTGTAATTGTTAGTATTATATAATTTGTAATTTTATTTTAATTAGAAATGTTTATACTTTTGTATAATTTAATATAATCATTTTATTATTAGTGTTTTTTATATTAATTATTATTGTATTGAAAATATATTATTAATTAAAATATTTATATTAAATATATATATTTGAATATATATAAAAGCCAAAATATATATATATATATATTTTCAACAAATTTATATAAATTAAAAAATATATATAATTATTTTGGACGACGGTTTATGAACCGTCGTCTATGTTTAAATATCAACGACGGTTTATAGTAAAAACCGTCGTCTATATATTGCCGCGAGACGCCAGTTTGGCCTCGTAGTAACGTTTTAGACGTCGGTTTTTAACCGTCATCGATTTTTTTGTGTATTGACGACTCCTCGTTAGACGATGATTTCGAGTCCGTCGTCTAAACACGTAAGAAGACGGATTTTCACCGTCGTCTTTGACCCTATTCTGTAGTAGTGATTGTTAAATCATAAAGAACACTGGGGTTATGTTGGGTTTGATTAAATTTTTTGCGAGTTTTTGTATACGTAGAAATGAAATGGCATTAATGCAAATTCCTAAAATTGTTAGAATCAAACGTACCAGTTAATCAGTTATGTTACTTTCTCCATGACATAACGTCTGCTTTCAAGAGTCCAAGGAAAAGGCAATCAATAATGCTAAAATTTATTTACACAAATGATAATGTGGTGACTGATGTATTAATATTTAATTTATTTGTTTTTTAATTTAGTTATGTATTTATGGAATTAGGGATTCACTTATTAATATTTATATTATAACAGTAATGTTATTTTTTTTAGGTGAATTATTGAGTGATATTAGATGTGTCAGTTAATCTACCAACGGAATTACTAAGATGATTTGACAAAATAATTTATTTTTAATTTTATTAGTTAAAAATTTAAACTCATCAGTACCTGAATTAATAAATAATAAAATAGTTTTAAATAAATTAAATATCGATACCTCAGATAATAATGAATTCTATTATTAATTAAATCCTAATGCAAATTGAATTGGAAAATGAAATGCATTAATTTTTTGATTATATGTATTTAATTTTCCAACTCAATTTGCATTTAATTTTTTATGACAACAAGAAAAAAATTAATATTTTTAATTTTTGAAAATGAGAAACGAGATTAGACACAATAATGATTTAACAAGGATTAAACACAAAAAATACTTTCCTTTAAAAAAGGAAAAAAAAAATCTTATTTTGCTAGATTTTAAAATTGAATTTAGGCCATTGTTCACACATAAGCATCTAAAATGAATTTTTTTTAATTATAAAAACATTCAAAATGAATATCAAAAATCAATATTTTGCCTTATCTTCCTATTCATATATGTTACTAAAAAAAATGAGATAACAAGAAGTCATAAAGATTTATGGCTTGGGTAGAAAATGAGAGAGAATTTTTTTATTTTTATTTTTAAAAAGAGAAGAATACAAGAGAGAAAAGCAGGTTGGAGAGAAGACAAAAACAGATAGTTAGAGGTGGGAATGTTTCATTTCCTAAAAGATTTCATTAATGACGAATTTTTATGGATGCCCATCGTTTAGGCTAATTAATAAAATATCTACCCCCTCTTTTTCTCAATGACTCTTGCCCACTACTTCAGCAGTCATCCTTCAAATAAATCTATTTTAACCTTCATATTTTACTCTACCGGTTCTCTCTCTACAACTCTCTCTCTCTTTTTCTTTTCTTCATCTCTCTGCAACTCTTTCTCTCCCACAATTCCTCTTCGTTTTCTTACTTTCTCATCCCATTTCTTATCCTCT
The DNA here is from genome assembly GCA_003254975.1 of Ochetophila trinervis. Taxonomy (NCBI): domain Eukaryota; kingdom Viridiplantae; phylum Streptophyta; class Magnoliopsida; order Rosales; family Rhamnaceae; genus Ochetophila; species Ochetophila trinervis. Next base: position 35,881 of record QANX01006056.1, read on the forward strand.
GTCACCGGAATCAATGGTCCACCCCGAAGCTCACACAATCAAGAATCACAAGAAAGAAACCCACATTGGCAAAATCGACGGCCAAACTCACTCATCAAACTCACTCATCGACAATACCCACTAAGAAGAAACTGCCCAAAATCCTATTCCCATGGGCATAGAATTTTTAAGATTTGCTAGTTTTGATTTGAAATTGTGCACACTGCCCCTCGATGGGGTGTGTGTTATTGCAAAGGCGATGTACATGACAAAAATACAAGATATGCTAATAAACACCAAACATACTATGTTTAACGCCAAAATGCCAAGTCAAAATATAATATTATATTAATTAAGTAAAAATTTCAACGACCGAATTACATATAATCTTACTATATCTACTCGATTGTTGAAAAAATGCAACAAAAAAAGTGATTTTTTTCTAAAAAACTAAAATAAAAAACCAACTAAACTAAAAATTCCTATTAATGTTGTCATCGCTTTATTCTGGAGTATTGCCATGGTCGAACCAGTCCTATTTTAGCAGTCCCATGGAAAAGATATACTTTAGAGATAAGTAATCATAAACAAATACAACGGTTTCTAACTTGATGTAGCACTCATCACAAATACATTCTTCGATGCAAAAATTTTGTTGGCAGGGCTCCTATAGGATGAGGATGATAGTGACAATGACAGTGGTAGTGGCGATGGATGTGGCAATGGTCTTGTGGCCTTCCTCTTTGACAGCTCTGATGGTGGGCTTGTGGACCTCCTCTTGGGGTTTTCATGTGGTGGAAAACTATATGATATAACCACCACATTACCTTTACCATTGTCTGCTATGTGATCGAAATGGGAATTCAAGAAATGTGTTCATTTGAAATTCAGATTTGATAGAGATATTTATAAGGTAACTGTCGAAAGAGAAAGTTGGGGTTGGCTTCAGAAAGTGTTTTGCATATTTAGGGAAGCACCCTTTGGGAAACTCACTACAAAGCGATTTCAGACAGAAGGTGAAAAGTCTCGTTATTTCGTATCATGACGGAAGACATATCGTCCATAGTATGGGTGGTGTGTATGCCCACAGTTGGAGTTCACAACTAAGATGCATCCCTCCCGTGAACAAAACCCATGTTTGGGTGGTATGTTGTTCCATGGGTGGGTCTTAAGACTGAAATTACAAATATATAATCATTGTAGTAATAAATAGTCATTTGTAATCATTTAAATATGTAATCATTATATTTTTTTTTGTGAATAAGTAATCATTATATATGATTGGAAGTCGAATAGACCTTTATAATGAATGGTTTTTCAAATTCTTTAATAAATGATGAAAATGAATTGGTGAAATGTTCAGTCAACAAATATTATATATGATTATCTTCGGAAACTGTACAAATAGTTAAAGAAAAAATTTGGAACAAAGTTATGTACACAAAAATTAATAAAAAAATTGTGAATCCGCCCAATGTAGGAAGGGCTGTGTAAAGGGCGGGCTGGCCATGTAATTGCACAGTCCACCCTATATATATTAATCTCCGCCTTTAAATTAAAACATTGCACAGCAGAAAACTTCTAGGGCAGGAATGATCATCTTTAAGCTTGATATTTTTCTGGTTTTTGTCCACTTTCTTCATATTTGTTTCATTTTTCCATCTTCTATAACATGCAGGATTTATTTAAATAATTTACTCTTTATGAGACAGCGAAAAAATAAACAAATGGATTGTGATGTTAAGATATGTGTACAGAGATTGATAATGTTTACTCTTAAATTATTTAGTTTGAAAAAAGTGTGATTATCCTTTTGACCGACTCAATTTTCATAAGAAATAAAAAGTAAGCACTTTTTTTTGGGTAAATGAATACAAATTTACTTTACCAGTTCTACATAAAGATTCCTTTCATGTATAAGTAGAAAAGATGACACCGCAGGCCCAGATGGTTATCCATTGCTCTATGAGGATACAATATATTATCCTTTTCTAATATAATATTTTTGGCTAAGAGCATGCTGCAGGACTTGACCCTAGCATATACCCAAAATGGCTCGATTTTGTCTCAGACCAACAAAAAAACTTGAGAAAGCATATACAATTCTCTCTCTCTCACACGTGTATATATATAGTCAATATCTGATATTTGTTAAATTTATATATGAAAACCAAAAGTTAGAGTTAAGTGCTAAATAAAAAAATAAACAATCAAGAATCCTATAAACTTTTTGATGTGGCAGATAGAAAGAGTAAAATATATTTGTCAACAAATCAATTCAATTCAAAGGAACAATATTAACGTTTGGAGAAAATATAGTTAGAAAGAGAAATATATTATCCAAGCTGCTAACTGCAACTTCACAAGCTTAACAATGGTAAAAATATTAAAACATAAAGAAGAAGACGATGTTGCACTACACCAAAAACCTTAATCGGCGACACTAAATGCGCGACGAAGCAAAAAATTTGCGTCGCGATAAACTAACGGCGACACAAACATAGTGCGTCGCCTTTATTTGAACAAAATAGCGACGCAGCCACGTCGCTAAAATGTGCGTGAAATCAGCTCTCGCGATGCGCGATCGAAACCGTTGCGAAAAATGTGGCGCGAAGCATATTCGGCGACACAAATTCGGCAAGTGTTGCGAAAAATAAGCGCGCCAAATACATTTCGCGACAGGCATTCCGCAAGTGTCGCCGAAAATCTGCGTGCCAAATGCATTTGCGACGGGCATTAGTAAAGTGTCGCGGAAAATATACGCGGCAATCGCGTTCAGCGACGCCCATTGGAGCAGGTGTCGCGAAATAGTTGCGCGCCAACACCTACCACATACAATTATTTCACAATACCAAAATAATCAATATATTCACACCTATCATTCTCTATCTATAAATACGTATCAATATTATGAAAGAAAATCATCTATTACTGTAAAAGAAACAATCATCAGAAAAAAAAAAATCATACATATGCATAAATATTCTTACGTTTTTTTTCTTCGATTTAGCTGAAACTATTTCAAAATATATGGAAATGTCAAAAAAGTTTTGACCAGCTCTCCTTTTATATGATCGACCAGCTACAAATCGTCGATCCATACGCTTCAGGTACTTCACCTTCATACATATTAAAGGTTTCATTCTATCTTGTAATCAACTCATCTATTATTGTAAAAGAAATATATAGGGAAAAAAACAAAACACTTAATGGCGACGTCAGCGTCGCCCATATCTTCAAATTGGCGACGCTAGCGTCGCCCATATCTTCAAATTGGTGACGCTGGCGTCGCCCATAACTTCAAATTGGCGACGCTAGCGTTGCCCATAGCTTCAAACTCGCCTCCCATTAACTTTCGCTACCGTATTTAATTCCAACCTATCTACTAACGTCGCCCATAGCTTCAAACTTGCCTCCCATTAACTTTCACTACCGTATTTAATTCCAACCTATCTACTAACATTTAATTTGCACCAACCATTATGTATCTATAAATAGGCACATCCTCACGATAACAATCCACATTTCATGATTTGTTTCTCTCTTTTACATATATATATATATATCTTTCTTGCCTTATATTTTGAAATAGTTTCAGCTGTTATGCCTAATTATTCAGCTGAAATTATTTCAAAATAAAAGGAAAGAATGAAATATTCTTGAACCATCGGAAAAAAAAAGCAACTAGGGAAATATTGATCTTCTTGGTTTCATTATCTTTTAGCTGATACTATTTCAAAATATATGGAAACGATGCAATATTTATGATCTTTACTCCCTTTCAGGTTTTCGACCCACTTCAAAATGTCGTATATTCTTCTGGTAGATCACCTATCTCTAAAGATCAAATATTTCATTGTCGACGTCATACAGGAAGCTTCCTTGTCCAGTATCATAGAACGGCAAGGCAACAAATACATGGACAAGGCACGGATTTCTTTTTTCTGCCCCTCATTTTTCATATGTACGTCGATCGAGATCTGCATAATTTAATGTAAACCTAATAATGATATGCTCGAGATTCATATATATGGATAATTTATGATCTATGTAAACATGTTTGTGTAATATCAATAAAAATATGTCATATATTTGGTCGGATGTTGTTTTGTATATATAATATGTATATGTATATATTTTATCTATATATGTATATGTATATATAATATGATTGATATTGCATTTTTGAACAATAATGTGAACTTAGAAACAATGCAACAAAAAAAATTGAAGAAGAGGGAAATTGATACTGTATTATGGGCGACGCTGGTGTCGCCAATACTGCATTAATGGAGACGCCAGCGTCGCCTTTAGTATTTTAAAATATATGGAAATGTCAAAAAAGTTTTGACCAGCTCTCCTTTTTTATGATCGACCAGCTACAAATCGTCGATCCATACGCTTCAGGTACTTCACCTTCATACATATTAAAGGTTTCATTCTATCTTGCAATCAACTCATCTATTATTGTAAAAGAAATATATAGGGAGAAAAAAAAAACACTTAATGGCGACGCTAGCGTCGCCCATATCTTCAAATTGGCGACGCTAGCGTCGCCCATAGCTTCAAACTCGCCTCCCATTAACTTTCGCTACCATATTTAATTCCAACCTATCTATTAACATTTAATTTGCACCAACCATTATGTATCTATAAGTAGGCAAAAATTGAATAAACAAGTTAATATGTTCATTAAACAATTTATTTTACAGTAGTTGAATAAACAAGCTTAATTAATTCAAAAAAACAAATTGGTACTGTTCATTAATGAAACATTTAAACTTTAATTTATATACACATGTAAAAAATAATTATTTCATTGACGACGTTTGCGTCGCCTGTCCAATTTAAATTCAAATCACCCCCCGGGCATTTGTCTACCAACTTGTAATGAATGCCTCATTTAATGTCCATCCACCCCTTTATAGTTGCAATAAATTATATTTATATTTTACATTTTTTTTTAACATTGTATTAATTTTACGTTATTAATTTAGTTTTAGTTTCTCAATTTATATAACATTTTTCCATGCGCAGAAACATCATACGAAGCTGAACACAAACTCAACCATAGTTGCACCTTGCAAGTAAGTTTACATGTAAACTCGAATTTCATATTATTTAAAAGTTTAATAGGCAATATTGCTGCATACTTGTGTTTATGTTTTGTAATATTTTATTCTCGTTTGTTTTTTGGTTACTTTCATATGCTGATGCAATACAAAGATTACTGCATTAGTTACTCAAATAATATTTTGTCGAATGGATAAGTCATGGATATATTCGGATAGACGATCCACAAGTTTTGCCAAAGGTGTGGACGAATTTTTAGAATTTGCGACGAAAAATGTAAGTGATCGTAATGCCGTTCGATGTCCTTGCATGAAATGTGGCAATATGACATTGCATTCTATGAAGGACATAAAAGGTCACATATATTGAAACGGATTTGATAGCAATTATATGCAATGGCTTTGGCACGGTGAATCTTCCTACCAGTCAGCTGGTGGCGAGGCGTCTTCACAGTTTGTTAATCAAGATTTAGAGTTCGATGAAGAGGACAACGATAGCAAAGAAGATGTGGCGTACAACAATATCAAAATGACTCGGGATGCCTTTGATAATATGCATTCCGATATTCCCAAAAATCCTGATCATTTTGCAAGTCTGTTGGAAGAGGCAGAGAAACCTCTGTTTCCAGGATGCACAAAATTTACCAAGTTATCGACGGTTGTTAAATTATATCACTTGAAGGGTAGATATGGGCATTCTGACAAGAGCTTTGATGCACTGCTGAAGTTGTTATCTGAGATGCTGCCACGCGATAATGTCTTGCCAACTTCTATTTACTATGTTAAAAAGACACTAACTGCTTTGGGAATGAAGTACGAGAAGATACACGCATGCCCCGAAAATTGTATTTTGTTTAGAAAACAGTTTGCGGATCTAATGATCTATCATAAATGTGGGTCATCCAGATGGAAAATTGGAGAAGATAACACAATTACAAAAATCCCATCGAAGGTTTTATGGTATTTTCCACTGGTTCCACGTTTTAGAAGAATGTTCCATAGTGTTTCGACCGCTAAGTATTTGCAGTGGCATGCAAATGAGAGAAAGACTGTACGAGGCAAAATGCAGCACCCAGCGGATGCTCCAGCATGGAAATTGGTAGACCGTAATTGGCCAGACTTCGCCGCAGAAGTTAGAAACCTTAGACTCGGTATTGCAGCCGATGGAATGAACCCGCACAGTTTACAGAGTAGTGTCTACAGTGTTTGGCCTGTTATCAGTGTCGTGTATAATCTTCCTCCCTGGTTGTGCATGAAGCGAAAATTCATGATGTTGACTCTTCTAATATCTGGACCTAAACAGCCTGGCAACCGTATCGATGTATATCTGGAGCCATTAATCGAAGAATTGAAATTGTTGTGGGACGAGGGCATTGAGGCTTTTGATGCTTATCGTAAAGAGGAATTCACTTTACGGGCAGTGCTGCTATGGACAATAAATGATTTTCCCGCTTATGGCAACTTAGCTGGTCATGCAACGAAGGGATACCATGCATGTCCAATTTGCAGTCATAACACTTTTGCTATTCGCTTGCAACATGGCCGAAAAATGAGTTTTGTTGGGCATAGAAGATTTCTGCCTCGTAATCATCCATACCGAAAGCAAAAAAAGACTTTTAATGGGATTCAAGAATTTGGAGAACCTCCGATACCATTGACTGGTGAGGAAATTTTGGAAAAGCTTAATGCTTGTAGTTTTGACGACACAGGGAGAGGTCCAAATTTTTGCGGATATGAGGTTGAACACTGTTGGAAAAAGAAGTCAATATTTTTTGAATTACAGTACTGGAAATATCTCCATATACGACACAACTTGGATGTCATGCATATTGAGAAAAATGTTTGCGAAAGTATTATAGGTACATTGCTTAATATTCCAGGTAAAACGAAAGATGGAATAAATGCGAGGCTGGATTTAGTGGATATGGGCCTTCGGCTTGAATTGGCTCCGTCGGTACATGGAGCACGCACTTTTTTGCCTCCTGCATGTTATACGTTATCCAAACAAGAGAAACATAAATTTTGTCGTTGTTTGGCAGAGATAAAAGTTCCTGATGGTTATTCATCAAATTTTCGTAATATTGTGAGAATGGATGACTTGAAGCTTGTAGGGATGAAGTCCCATGATAATCACACGTTGATGCAGCAACTATTGCCCCTTGCAATACGTCCGGTGCTTCCTACAAACGTGAGAGCTGCAATTGCTAGATTTTGTTTTTTCTTTAATTCAATATGTAAAAAATCAATCGAGACTGCATCCCTTGATGCCATACAAAGTGATCTTGTGCGAACATTGTGCATGCTGGAAAAGTTCTTTCCACCATCATTTTTTGATGTAATGGTTCATTTAACCGTTCACCTTGTACGAGAAGTTCGATTGTGTGGACCAGTGCATTTCAGATGGATGTACCCATTTGAGAGGTACATGAAACTATTGAAGAGTTATGTTCGCAACAAAAACCGACCAGAAGGTTGCATCGCTGAGAGTTATGTAGCTGAAGAAGCAATCGAGTTTTGTAGTGAATACCAACGAGGGTTAGACGCAATTGGGAACCCTATTGGCAGATATCAAAGGCTGAATGACAGTGAGGATGTCGGTGCCCCTATTAAAGGTGGAAAGATGTACCAAATTGATCAAAAGCTTTGGGAGCAAGTCCATATGACCGTTCTTTCAAATTCCCCGGAGGTGGAGGCATATAGGAGGTATGGATTTTTATTGTCAATATCTATTGCATATTGCATGTACATACATATATGCATGAATATACGGTTTTCATATTTTGTGTCTTGTGTGTGTTGTTAGTTTTCATTTGGAAGCCTTAAAAGCCGATAAATGAAACAGAGGAAAGAGGGCAAAATGGATTCAAGACGAGCACAACCGCACATTTATGTATTGGTTGCGTGATAAGGTATAGCTAAATTAAAATATATATTTTAATTGTTTGGTGCATGTCCAAATTGGACACACTTAATTTATTTATTAATGCTCCTCAATATTCTAATTACTTCCAATATCATGGCATTAATAGGTTGACGCTGAGCGATGTAAACCGAATTGTAATGTGGATGACACATTGAGGTGACTTGCACAGGGTCCACAATGGGTGGTAACGAAGCATGAAGGGTATGTCATTAAAGGGGTTTGTTTCAACATTGTGGAAAGGGACAATAAACGTGTCACACAAAACAGTGGAGTGAAGATAGTAGCCCAAGGTATGCATTATGCAACAGCAAAAGACAATAATCCTATTTTAGCGAATATGACTTACTATGGTAAAGTAAGAGAAATTTGGGATGTCAATTACGTTCGTTTCCGCGTCACTGTTTTCATGTGTGATTGGGTTGACAGTAGTACGGGTGTGAAAACTGATGATTTAGGCTTTACATGTGTCAACTTTAATAAGTTAGGTCACATATCAGAACCATTCATCATGGCCTCACAAGCGCAGCAAGTTTTTTACGTCGATAATCAGGTTGATCCACGTTGGTCAGTAGTGCTATCTCCACCACAACGTGATGTATTTGTTGATGAAAACGAAGACGATGAAAATGAAGACGCTCCCATGGATCATAACCCATTTTCCGATCGTCTCCCTTGTGTGGAGCACGACATTGATGTTAACAGTGAC